>JAAEAF010001201.1:0-40048 GCA_011037195.1 Triatoma infestans | reverse complement strand
ATTCCTGGAGTAGCAGATGTCTTGAAGAGTGCGGAAGTTAGTTTGAGAGATTTGGAAGTTAGTGCTCGAATTATTAAACGGTTTTTTATATAAAAATAAACTGTATTTTAACAATAATTTAAACGTGATAAATGGTAACTAATAACTATAATAAATACTTAATAATAAATAGAAGATAAATAGCTGATAATTTAGAATGGGTAAAATAACGAACTAAAGTGCACAACTACGAGCATGATAAGTTGAATATAACTGTGAATTGCCGCTCGTGTATAGTTTGGTCGTAGATGATATAATAATCCTCGTCGTATATCATAGAGTTTATATATATTGTTGTTCACACTCACACCAAGATATCTGTCTTAGTGTGCGGCCTTGTGCGACCTTCGTAGTTTTCTGACCTTATTTAGTGGCCATACTTATCGCGGTGCCTGCCTTTGATGTGAGAATTGATGAAAAGGCTTTGTTGTTTGTTTGGTTGACCGCGGCTGTCGGCGGCCAACAGTGTCACTGTTTTCACCCTTTTGTTAAGATAGCAGCTGGCTGGAGCCACTAGTTGTAAATTATTTCTTTGGTGTACTTTGCCGATGTCAGTGACTTTGCCATGTCATTACACTTGCTTCAAGTTAATCTCATTAACTCAATTTCTAGGCAGTTTAAATAATGTCCACAGTATGATTCCAGCTTTCAGGTAGTAAACATAACCTCAAAGTGCGCTACTAGTATTGTATCTGTTGTTTATTCATCTATTCTTTATTGAAGTTTATTATTATTTTTTAATTTCAGTTTTTCCTTATTTTTTCTTTTCTCTATTTGCCCTTTTTTATTTTTATTTTTTTGCCCTTCTTTTCCCATTCGTGCGGTATCACAGTGGGGTAGTAATTTTAATATTATTTTCTCTTTGTATTTTTTATTGAACTTCTATTTGGTAAGTGTATTTTCTTTACTAAGTAATGAGCTTAGATAATGATGGGCGGAAAATTCCGCCAGATAAAGAGACGGAGACGGAGGCGGCTGGTGCAGTAGAGGGCAGAAAGGTTATAGAGCAGAGATTTTATGAGGCAATAGACAAAGGGCCTTTCCATGTATTCATAGAAAGTGTTGGGGATGGTAATGGGATAAGTAGAATACATCCCATGGCGCTTGGTAATATTATTTTCAAAAATCATCCTGATTTGAGGAATCAAGTCATGGAAGTTAAAAGAATTGGGCAAAATAGAATAAAGGTTCAACTTAGTAACAGAGAGAGCGCTAATTTGTTAATTAAATCAGAAATATTGATTAGGAAAAATTTTGTAGCTTATGCTCCTCGTTTTATGCTCGAGAGGCAGGGCGTTATACGGGGTGTGTTCCTAGATTTATCTGATGAGGAAATAGTTGACGAGGTAAAGCCAATGGGATACGAAAATATTCAAGTGATCAATGCTAAAAGAGTAAAACGAAAGGTGAATGATGCAGATGGGAAGGATAAATTAATTTCAACTCAGACCGTTATTCTAACATTTAGAGGTTTATCTTTACCACAGTACATTTTGCTGCATTATGTGAGATGCCTAGTAGAGCCCTACGTACCGAGAAATCCGCAGTGTTTTAAATGCTTAAGGTATGGCCACATTAGTAAAAATTGTAAGAGCCAATCGAGGTGTCCAAAATGTGGACAGAATCACGAGAGTAAAAATTGCACTTCCAATGATATAATATGCATCCATTGTGGAGGCCCCCATTCTGCTCTAGAAAGAAATAAATGCCCAGAATTTAATAAGCAAAAAATAATCAGGAATCTCATGATGGAAGAAACTTTATCTTTCTCAGAGGCGAAAGAAAAAATAAATTCAAAATCTTTTCGTGCGGCTGTACTAAAAAATGTGCCTGACCTTAACAATAAAAGTACATTTCCGAATATCGAAATATCGAATCGAGTACCCCCTAAAAGAGCGCGGCCTGTGACCCCGCCTGATATTACAAATAAACGAAGACCGGATATTTTAAAAAGTTACAGTTTTGAAAATTATAAAATAGAGCCTATAAAAAAAAAACCATATGCACCTCAGTACCATAATATTCAGCCTCGGCAATCTGGGGGGAAAGTCGATTTAAATAAATTATGTGAAATTATACTAATTATTTCGAATAGAATCAAAAATATTGGAAATCAATCGGAAGACGAATTAATGTTAGAAATAAAAGATAGAGTTTTGAATTTAGGCTTTTTTGAGTAATCAGGTATGCCACTAAATATATTACAGTGGAACGCTCGGTCGGCGGTAGCCAACAAAAATAGTCTAGAGATATGTCTGCATAAAGAAAATATTGATATAGCACTCATCTCGGAAACATGGTTTAAGCCTGGAAAAACTACAACTTTTCCAGGTTATAATATTATAAGACAAGATAGGCAAGACGGGAAAGGTGGAGTGGCTGTTTTTATAAAAAGAAACATACATTATAAAACAGTAAATAACATGCCAAATATAAACAATGTTATGATGGTCGGAATTAACATACAATTTAATAACAGAACATTAACTTTGGTGTCTTTATACAACACACCCAACAATAACATAAGCTCTCAACAGTGGGAATGTTTATTTAATAACATACCCTTTCCCTTTCTATTATCAGGTGATTTTAACTCCCACCACCAACTTTTTGGTTGCACTCTGACAAATAGTAGGGGCAGGCAGCTTCTAACTGCAATAAATAATAGTAATTTAATAGTTTTAAATGACGGCACCCCAACTCTTTTTAATAATTTTTATCAAATAAATAATTCTGCCGTTGACATAACATTAACATCACCGGACATTGCAACACATTTTAAGTGGAAAGTATTACAGGACCCGATGGGAAGTAATCACCTACCAATTATAATTAATACAAATAATTGTTCAATACCTCATAGTAATTCAAACACAATATTAAAAAAATGGAACATTAGAAGGGCCGATTGGAGTAAATATTATATTCTCATGGAAGAGTACACATCTGCATCAGCAAATTCTAATTCTCAATTAGATTATGACTCCTTTGTGAATAATATAAACAGAGCCAGTGAAATAGCAATACCTAAAACTAAATACAAATCAAACCTAAATTTCAGAAGACATTGGTGGAACGAAGATTGTTGTAAAGCAATAGAAAATAGAAAACACGCATTTACCCAATATAAATCTAGTAGTACTTTTATTAATTATTGTGAATATAAGAGAGCGGTTGCCAGGGCGAGGAGAATCATTAACGAGAGTAAGAGAAAATCATGGAGATCCTTCTGTGAAACTCTTAACAGAAATTCAGATATAAAATATGTATGGAACTCGTTAAAGAGATTAACTAATGCCCCATACGCAATTAATAGCACACCTGTAATAGCTGGAGACTGGGTTGAAGATTTCTTGAACAAACTTTGTCCTCCTTATGTCACTGCTAATATTCCTCAACAAATAAATAGTGGCCAACAACAATTTCTTTTAAAGTCTTTTACAACAGATGAACTGACACTGGCTATCAAACATAAAACTAACACATCGCCCGGTGCTGACAACATACACTACCCTATGATACACCATCTACCTCCCTCCGCTAAAGAAATGCTTTTAGCCATTTTCAACAATATCTGGATTTCAGGTATTTTCCCTAAAGACTGGAAAACCTACATTATAGTTCCCATACTTAAACCAAAAAAGACTCCGAACAATAGTGACTCTTATCGTCCCATCTCCTTATCATCATGCTTACTTAAAACATTCGAAAGAATGCTGAAGGCCCGATTAGAGTGGTATTTAGAGAATAAGAATCTTCTTCCAGCCACACAATATGGCTTCAGAAAAGGCAGAAGCATATATGATTGTCATACAACTCTAATATGCGATATCGAAATGGCATTTACAAGAAATCAGGCTCTGATGGGTCTATTTCTTGATATAAGCGGTGCATACGATAATGTTCACCTACACTTATTGTATAAACAAATGGTAAAGTTGGGGTTCCCTTCAGAATATGCATACAGAATTATAGATTTAATTTCTAATAGGAATGTCTATGTGAGAGTAAACGGTCGGTTATTCGGGCCTAAAACCAGCCAATTTGGATTACCTCAAGGAGGCATCCTAAGTTGTCTTCTGTATGCTATATATGTGTACGAACTTGAAGAAAAAATATCTCCATTAGCCAATATAATCCAGTATGCCGATGATATCTGCATTTACACGACTCAAAAAACTTTCGAATCCTGCATAAAAAAATTAACTGAAGTAATGAAAGTCCTGAACGATTGGAGTACAAGTAATGGTTTAACTATATCGGCTGAAAAATCAATTGTATGTCCGTTTACAAGAAAGAGGAATGTGTCTATAGGGCACAGTGTAAAGTTAGGCGATGTGAGATTTCCTTGTGAATTTCAGGTAAGATTTCTGGGACTGTATTTAGATCGTAAATTGTCATGGAATATACATCTGGATATGACAATCAAGAAAACTGAAAAATATATGAATGCCTTAAGAATGATAGCATTCCATAAATGGGGAGCAGATCCTGCTACCTGTCTGCTTTTTTATCGATCCACAATTAGAGCCGTTATAGATTTCGGTTCAATTTTTTATAATAGAGCGAACAAAGAAAAGTTAAGAGCACTAGAAAAGATACAAAATGGATGTATTAGACTATCCCTTGGATATCTTAAAAGTACCCCAAGAGATGTAATGTTAGCTGAGGCCTCTGATCCGCCATTAGATGTTAGAAGAAGAATGTTAAGCGATCGCTATGTACTCAAAACCATGGCCAATACGCCTCAGGTATCACGGAAAATCGCTCAGTTATGTATAATGTTCCTAACTTACGCTTACTGGCGCAGAAAAGTCACTCCTCTAATTATAGAAAGTTTCATGGACATTTCTTATTTTCAGATGGACATTTACAGATCAAATAAATTGCCGATATTTGAAGCAGATTATGAGGACATAATATTTACAGCAGATGTCTGTTACTTACCGGACTATAAACAAACACCAGCAGACATGGTCAACCGGGTATTTAAGGATGATATTCTCAGTATAGCACCAAATTATCATTTGATTTTTACTGATGGGTCCAAAAGTGCAAACAATGTAGGAGCAGCGATACTTGACTTAGCTTTAAACGAGTCAAGGCAATTCAGGCTGCCTCAATTCATGTCAAATTATACTGCAGAATTAATAGCAATTATTGAAGCTCTTGAATACATTGAGAATCTACCCTACAACAAATACGCCATACTAACAGATTGCAGAAGTGTACTTGAAGTTCTGGCAAATGTAAATTACCAATCACACACATCTTCGCTAGTACTGCTGTTGAAAAAAAGATGTCGGAAATTTTATGAGGCAAATAAGCAGATAAAATTTATTTGGGTTAGAGGTCAGGCAGGCATACACGAGAATGAGATAACCGATAATTTGGCTAAAACAGCACATACAGAAGGCACTATGATTTTTCATAAGGCTCCAGCCTACGATTTAAACTCTAAGTCTCGAGAAGAGCAAACCAAATATTGGCAACAGTCATATGAAATAAGTACTAAAGGAACCTTTTATAAGAGATTCACACCTTTAGTAGGAAGAAAACCCTGGTTTTATAATTTATCCCTGCCAAGAAAAGATATTAAAACAATAAATAGGATTAGATCGAACCATGCGATATGTGGAGCATACCTAGCAAGAATTGGCCAAAAAGAGTCGAACCTGTGTAATGTATGCAAAGAAAAAGAGGATCCGGAACATATGATTATGACATGCAAAAAATATGATAAGCAGAGAAAAATTCTACTAGATGAACTATATAAAATACTAAAGGCTCCCTTCAACTATTTAGAAATTTTAAAAAATATAAATCAAACCTATAGTTTAATAATTAAATACAGTTTAGACATAAAAATAAATTTTTAATTCTATGATACTCTTCAGAACCGAATAAAACAAAAGGTAATGGCAGAATAGCCGCAATGCTAATGCAAAAAAAAAAAAAAAAAATGTCTATTTCAGACTGTTCTTGTTTGAAAGCAGAATACAGACTGTCCTTAAAGAATGCCTTCTAATTGTAAGTTCCAATCTTTTCAAATAATCCTGGTGTGTCTGGAGGGAGTGTATTCTCTTATCCTAACGTTTCTTGTCCCTTTGTACCCCCCTTAGGACGAGGGGCTGGGGGGTAGAGCTAGGGGTAACAAACTAGGCGAGGGGGGTCGAACTCTGGGCTGGCGGTCAAACCGGCTAAGCTTAGGGCGAGGGGGCCGGGGGACAAGGCGGGGGGTAACAATCTAAGCGAGCCAGCTTGAACCCCTTGGCGGGGCCCACAGTAGATAAAAAGGGGCATTTCCTGAAAACAGCAAAAAAATCTCAACATGGCGGCCGGCTGTAGGGCCCCCATGGGTTCAGCGGCTCGCTTAGATTGTACACCCCGCCCTGTCCCCCGGCCCCCCTGCCCTAAGTTTAGCGGTGTGACCGCCCGCCCAGAGTTCCGACCCCCTCGCCGAGATTGTTACCCCCTGCCTCCTCCCCACAGCCCCAACGTCGCCATAAGTTTTGCCCGCCAGAAACAATGGCCCCCTAGCCCTAATGTTTACCACCACCCGCCCACTCCCCCCCAAAATTGGCCCCCTGTCATTTGAGTGATATTGAAGGCTCATGACAATTAAGGTCATTGAACTCGACCGAGGGACCTGAAAAAGTATCATGTAGGTAAGAAGCGAAGGTTACTATACTTTCGGCGAAGCAGTTTCAGCGACCCCCACCACTCCTACCCACTCGAGGGCAGCTGATATGCATGTTTGTAATACTTAAATGACTTGTTAACCTTACTTTAGCACACTCATCTTCCCTTATAGTGGGGGGAGGTATATATTTGTCTGGATTCCTTAAACTTTTAGTTACAATGGCGGAGTATTGGGAGAACATTAAAACTAGTGAAGATTATCTAAGTTTTATTGCAATTTATTGTGACATCACTTTAGCAGATCCTCAATTAGCCAAGGCTTGCATTGCGTTACATGAAGATTTGCAACAATTGGAAAAGCATGCTGAAGAATACAGTGTAATAGCGCCTAATAACCATTGCTTTGAGTGGGTTTGGTCAAATCCTAACTGTGAGACTGGACCGGATACTTGTATCTGCAAATCAATTTCCTGGTTATACAATGACATCAAGCTTGAGTTGAAGAAATTTCGTTATGGTTGTGGTGGGGAGTGATATTTTAAAAAGCTAAAAATTACCGGTCATCAACAACCATGGCTAGTGGAACTTGGTATGCAGCTAACTACAGCTTTCCCGCTTAGTAATAGCAGTAACAAACAGTTAATAACTGGTTTGTCTGAAGAAGGTGTAACTCTTGCGGTTTTGAAAGGGGTAAAAAAAGAAGTTATCTATTTGAGCGAGGATGACTGGCAAACTCTTCAGTTTAACAAAGAAGTTTACATTAATTTATTTTCTAAAAAGAAGAAGAATGAATCAATTCCTGAACCAATTAATCTTCAATATTCAATAATCTCTTTTGAAAAGTCTTCTCACAAAATGATGGTGTTTAGAGGGAAACCTACTTGGTTAGAAGAAGTCCTTAAATTTCCACCTCCGAAGATTACTCCATTACGAAATGAATACCTCAAGCTAGCAAGACTTAATGAAGATGTAAATAAACAGTTTAATTATTTAAGAACACTTTGTAAACCAGTTGTAATACCATTTTATTCTGAACAATAAAAAGCATTCTAATAACATATTGTCTTTTCTCTCTTAACCTATCCTATAGGAAAAAATAAAAGAATAAATAAAAAAAAAGTTTTTTTATTTTTTACAAATCATGATCAAGGTTATCATATAATTCATATAGGTAAGAAACGAAGATTACTATACTTTCGGCGAAGTAGTTTCAGCGACCCCCACCACTCCTACCCACTCGAGGACAGCCGAAGATAAGCCGAGAATCGCCGAACATTCCTTATTTTTCTTTAAATACACATTACACAATCCATTTGTAAGTAAGTGTTGATCGGTCGCCGGAAGAGACAACATGGGCTCTCAAAAAGTGTTTAGTGTTTCTCAGCTCTATGGAAGAGAAGTAAAACCTACTAACGAACGATTTGGTCTGAGGTTATTATTAGAAAACTTGGACAACTTCATTACAAATATTGGCGATATTAATTATACTGAGGGTGAGCAGTTACTAGAAGGTTGTAATTCTAATTTACTTGTTCCAATTACAGACCCGTTCTGCGACAATATAATGCTTGTTAAAATATGTGCTTTGGAAGACTGCGATGGGGATGGAAAAAACTTAATTGTTAAGAAGGAAATTTGTGGCTCTTTTAACAGTTATCTCCGAGGGAAATTCGGTAAATTTGTTTCTGCGAGACATGGTGTTAAAGCCAAACCACCTTTTTTACTGGAAAACAAGAACCAGATGGCTAAAGGTGTCGAATCAGTCATTGGAGAAGAACGTTTAGGAGATATTTACAAAAAATATAACAACCCAGTATGTATACCATACAAAGTCGAATTAGCAGATGTTAAATTGGAGAATTTACTGGAAGAATTGCAAGAATTATTAAACCAACTAAAAAAGGAAGATTACTACCTAATGGATTTGGATATAACACAGGACTTTGCTGGAATATTTAATAAAACAGAAATGGGTAATTATTTAACCAATAATTTTAACTTTTGCTACCAAGGAGAATATAAGAACGATTGTAATGTAATTGTGGATAACGACAAAACAGTTGGAAAGCATTGTTTAACTTGGTTAACGTCTAACGCAAGAGTTAAAATATACAATAAATTTATTTGTCAAATAACAAGTCCGGGCGTTAATAAGAAAATCGGCAACCATATTATAGATTTTATAAATTGTCCGGATACGAGATTAAAAGAAACATTTTCGTCTACTTCTGCCAAAGAACATGGTATTACAAGACTAGAAGCTACAATTTATAACTATTGTATTGGAAATTATTACAAAGCAACCGACGATATGTACAACCCTCTGGAAGACTGTTTACCCCTACTGGAAAGTAGGAAACGTTATTTCCGTCAAGCTCCAATGTATTCTGTTTCTTTTGCAAAGATGTGGACAAGGCTAACAGATACTCTACAAAGCAGTTGTTGTGTTGTATTTAATAATTTGTTACAGTATGTATATTGGGCAAATAAGAACACAAGAAAGTTGACTGGTATACAGTTAAACCTACCAGAAAATACCAAGGATAGAGAAAAAATGATAAATTATGTTGTTTCGGCATTTAGTTTTAACTCTCTACCAATTAACTATATAGAGGTTGTGTAAGATTCTAGCAACAAAGATATTATAAAGATTGTGCAAAAATGTTACATTAAAGTAGGGGAAACGTATTTCTCAAAAACTGGAACACTGTTTTCTACCATACCAGAAAGTATAGATATCGAAAAAGCAGGACTGGTCTCTACAAATAATATAATTCCTCGTGTCATACGGAAGAGAGTTAACATAACCAACAGGCTTTTGCCATATGCAGTAAAAGAAATAGAACCCCCATCTCTAATATATGTACTATCTACAAAGAAACGACAGCTAGAACTAGAAGAGGTGGATTTAAAAAGAAGGAAGATAGATTATATACAGAAAACTGCATCTCTTAAAGAGGAATGAATACAAGCAACTGCTGAAGAAGGAAAACGAGTTGACCGAATTTAAAAATAGGTTAATAAACCACTTTAAAACACATTGGAAGAATCTGGACACAACTGGTGTGTACAATGTTAATGCGTTTACCGTAAACAATAAAGGAACTTTTACTTATGTTGGAGTCTTGCAGAGAAAGAAGGGTGTAAGAACGTATACTTTCTAAAAGGGTACCACAAAAATATATTTATAAATGCCTATTCTAATAAAGAAAAACTTAGAAAAGATGGTTACATTATAATACCAAAAAATGGGTTGGATATAATTTCCTCACCCAACGAGAAACCATTTTTAACATTTACTACGAATGGTGTAACAACTTACAAAGGAAACTCGTTTGCCAATATAGAGAAGATGGAATTTTGCACAGACATGTGGAAAAATATGCAAGACCCCGCTTTTACACAAGAGGAGATGGAGACGTTTAACGATATTACTATGCAAGAAATAAAAGGTCAAGTTAAAGTTACTGAGTGTAAACGGCTAGAAGAATTGTCAGAGGGAACAGAATTAGTAATTATAGGACTTAAACAAATTACACATAGAAATAAAATTCGGTATATACTACAATTCGAAAATACAGGGACATTGTACATGTCCAATTATTGGTTAGAAAAAGAAATACAAGACTTAGCTTTAGATTTAAACTATAAAATGAAAATAAAATTAGATAAGTTAAAACATACTGCAAGTAGGCATAAAGAAAGATTTGTATTTTGTGTGTAAATATAAATAGAATTTGTTACAATAGTCTAAGTATTATAATTTCTGTAAATACAAATATACATTACAAATAAAAATGTCCTACTTTATAAAGGGAAAAAAAAGTAGGATATGACAATAAAGATTTGTTTAGATAAATTAATAGTATGTAAAGATTCTTCCTCCACACCTCCCCTTAGTAGATAGTATTATTAAAATAACACTAATGTGAATTTTAAAAAAGTGAGGAATGTTCGGCAATTCTCGGCTTAGCTTCGGCTGTCCTCGAGTGGGTAGGAGTGGTGGGGGTCGCTGAAACTGCTTCGCCGAAAGTGTAGTAACCTTCGTTTCTTACCTATATGAAATTTTATTTATTTTATTCCTTACATTTTATCACATAAATTTTTTTTCTTAACCAGCACAACATACACACAAAACTATGAGGACAAAGTCCTCCAGATTTTTAAACAGTGTGATGGGTGCGATATATTAAGCACTTGAAGCATACTTAAGTGAACAAAAGGAAAGATGTGTTAAATACTTGGAGAAAAAATTTAAAAAAATTTTTAATAAAAAAATTCACTTCACAAACCACAAGGACAACATCCTTCGCTATTTCCAAAAAGATCAATTAGTTCTAATTTAATGCGCATTCCATGTTCATATATAATAGTACAGATACATATATCAGACGGAGTACGTATATCAGACTTTAGACTTTGACCAAATGCATTGTTTAAAGTGACTATTAGACGCTTTTTCAATAAATTTCTTCGCATATTCTTGCAACTTCAATAACTGCTGCTTTAAGTCAAACATTTTCTTGATAAAATCAGGACCATCATCATCTACATTCATGGAGGAAAATTTATTTTTAAATTTTTGATAATTCTCCAGAGCAACTATTCTCTCCCACACATCAGCCATCGTTACCAACAATAAACTAAGAGGAAAATTTATTCAGAACAGCTATTTTTTCTCCCACAGCGCATGCGCGGGTGTGGTCAAAACTCCATTGCGCATGCGTAAAAAAACTTATTTCTAATTCCATTCTACCGACAGTTGAGAGAGAGAATGTCAAGGAGAAAGAGAAGGAGTTTTAAGCTAACTCATTTGGTAAGCTGTGGTCAACAGCAAACTCTATTAAAGGTAAAAAACTAGGGTGAGGGGCTGGGGGGTGGGAAGGGTGTTAGGGGGTTTCTGGGCCAGGGGCTATGATACTTTTTCTGGTTGAGACCGAAGGGCGCTACCTCGGTCGAGTTCGATGACCTTAATTGTCATGAGCTTAAATATCACTCAAGAAAACGAGGGGGCATTTTTGGGGGAGGGGTATGGGGGGGTAAACATTAGGGCGCGGGGGACATTTTTTCTGGGCGGGGGCAAAACTTAGTGCGAGGGGGCTGGGGGGGGTAGGGGGGGTAACAATCTCGGCGAGGGGGGTCGAACTCTGGGCGGGCGGTCAAACCGGGCCGGGGGACAGGGCGGGGGTAACAATCTAAGCGAGCCCGCTTGAACCCATGGCGGGGGGCACACTACATCAAGGCCGCCATGTTGGATTTTTTGCTGTTTCAGAATGCCCCTTTTATATCTAGTTCTCTTCAGTAGCATTGACCTAAATTATAGTACCTGGCTCTTTCCCCTTCACTAAAATAACTATTTGAACTAGCTAAAATTCACAAAATTATTTCACTAAATGTTTTCAAAATTCTTATTTTCTTTCATTTTTTTCTACCACTACGATATCCAGGGCATACGTGAAAACAATCTCGGACGCGAACAACTTCACCTCCCCGGATGACCGATTTTGAGCAAACCATTATTGTTGCGTCCACTGCTTACATCTAAACAAATTACCATGTTTCAGCTTTCTGCAATAACTTATTTACTTGCTAGTAAGAGAAGATAGAAACATCATACATTTGATGATTGTATATGCTAGACATGTCATTTTCAACTGAACAATCCGTAATACAATGTAGTTCTATTATTGGTACTATATTATTGTAGTTGAAAAGTTTGTAGACTCATGCATTTAGATAGATTTTCGAAGTGAGGTATATATGTTGGTAGAGGGAGGTCAAATTGTATAGGAAACTTTTCCAATTTACTAGTCTAACAGTAATTCCTATCGAGCTAATCAATGAAGTACAATATTTACGGTGGCTATGACAAAGTGGACTTGCACCGGATAAAAGGTTAGAATGTTATAAAGGAGAACTGGTTGTGAAGTCGACGTCGAGAGGGTTCCTCAACTATCTGAAGGAGTGGTAGGTACAGTTCCTTGTATTGGTACAAACTTGGCCAATCACGGAAATGGAGTTTAATTAAGTAGTGATGATACAATTCAAGGGTTAGCCCACTCACACACTCACGCTCTATCCACTTCTTATTCATTTACTACAAACTAACTTCAAATACATGGGTATAATTGGTTTATAAAAAAAAAAAAAAAAAAAAAAAAATTATAAAAAAAACAATGACTAGGTTTCTCGATTGAGACCGCGTCAGTAGTTTGCCAGAAACCGACGTTTCGCCCATATTGCAATGAGATTCTTCAGGGTCATTTCACCTTTGAAAGGTTAAATAAATTTTAAAGGCAACAAAGTCCTTGCCCAAATAAAACCATTATTACGAAAGTATCGTAAGAGAGGCTATGGAAATTAAGAAAGAGGAAAACTGACTAAATAGAGATGATGGACTCAGTCTCTACTGAAGTATTTTCCAGGGAAAATGGCCGCGAATAGATCAAATAAATTTTCTTTTTTGCAAGAATATTTTTCCTTTGGTTAACTTCAAAAGATTTCTGACATATTCTTAATTAACATCAAGCATAACAATTAAGACGTGACAACAGCTCAATGTTTTCGCTAAAATGAGATCTTCCTTACCTGATACCAGTTTACTAACAATACTGTACTTTTGATCTTTTACTGAATATCCTTCAAAAAATAATTTAACACTTAATTGGCAAACCTTTTACTGAGCACCTCTTTTTCTAAAAGTTTCCTACACTTCACCTTTTAATAACAAAGAAGCAGCGGATCAAAGAAATTTTTGTTGTTAAAATTATTGTAAATTGAAATAACTTTACCTTTAAAAATTCAATTGAAATTAATTTCCCATTATTCTACCGTTCCACAATTTCCATAATACTAAAAGAAAAAAACGTTAAATGTTTTTTACGTTCCCTTGTTATTATAGAATAGAAGAGGATAAAGAGATATAGAGTGGTTCCAACGACCACAAACAGAGCGATGCAAATGAAGCATATCCAGGATAAAATCCCGAAATCATTTCGTCATAACAACTTACGATGACTAGCAGATCTATATCGCTTAATAATAGGCTCTCAACCAATTTAATGAGCCATCTCCCTAGCTTCACCTTAGATGTAATACATAGTGATTCTGGCAGAGCAAAACTTCTAAAGTCGCGGTTAGTGTAAGGTTTAGCTCAGTGGTAAGCTCGCTGGGTTCCCACGCAGAGGTCCCGGATTATCTTTGTAGCAGTCTCTTTAGTTCACTGATGGGCAGTGGAGTCTATAACGAGAGAACACTGCTGGAGATTCACAATGCACTGAGAAAGCTCCCGAAGCCAATGACTACAGGTGTTGACAAGACTTACAAATATAGATATATATATTATAATCCAGGCCTAAAGGTTTATAAAAGGTATAAGGCAGGAGACTCGAAGTACCTTCTCTTCCTGAGTAGGATGGAATAGAGAGTCCTGACAGGTATGTTGATTACAGACACTGTTCAGTATTTATCCGAATTTAAATTTGCCGCCGTCAGAATATAATAATTTATCAATCTATAGGCTGCGTCCTATATGTAGAGAGGGGGTAGTCCCTTTTATTACCCTCTCCAGTCAGTCACTCGTATGCACCCAGACAAGCTAGCTGTATATTGCGGCACAGCCTACTTGTACAGTTTAGACCACTTCCGCTTTCCTTTTACGTGAAAACCCAAGGTTGCCACTTCTGGTTTTCCTCGAGGTTAGTGTTAGTAAGTTGGTCTCTTGTCGAGTGAGTGTCTCCGGATTCTCCTGGCCCGCTAAGGTTTATTGTATAAGCACATGGTGTACTTCCGGTTGCTTCTCCGGCGTTGCAGTTTCCAGGAGCCAGTTTAAATAATTTATCAAGATTCATCAGCCAAGCAGCAGTGTGTGGATCAAGACTCTGGAGTTACGGGCACATAAGGTCCTATTTCCTTTCCCTATTTTCCACTTCCTTGACCCCCAATATGGGCTAAGGGACTTGTGTCCCGCCTCCGCTGGTGTAAAGGCTTGTTGAAGTTAATAAATATTTTTGCTACTTATTTTAAATTTAATTTAATATTCATTTTGTTTATATTATATGAGCCCATTTGCTCTCTCTTTATTCAATCTGCATATACGAGTATCAATGTGCAATCTCGTATAGAGTCCACTTAATATTTTCACCCCTTTTTATTTAATTTTTTATTTATTTCCTGTTTTTTACTAAACACACACTCTTGGTAACTAGTTATTTACACAATATAGACAGTACATCTAGTCCTTTGTTCGGAATTGTGACGAGGGTGTCAGGGAAACGAGGTACCACTACCTACTCGTTTTATCAACAATAGATTCCGCACATTTAGGAGGACTATACGGGAATTCTTGGAAGTGCAGAAGATTAAGGATGTCTTAAGATATTGTAGTCAGAACGGTAGATTGCTGCAGAATGCTTAGGAGCTCCTTTATAAGTTACTATAATTAGTAAGAGGAAGTACTGTGATCATGTCAAATTTTCGAAACAGAGTTTTCAATACATGTTTCATATTTCGGTTTTTTATTTGGTATTTAGGTCCCCTGAATACGAAAAAATTGTTTTTAGCGAATGGTCTTATGTGTGTATTTGTGTGTAATTTTTGGAAGGTTCTGGGGTCATTGAAAAACGTAAAAACGTATTCTGCGCATGTTGCAACTGCCATATAACACAGATATCGCTTGCATTTTATTTTTATCAATTTTAATTTTCTTTAGTGATTTTTAACTTTCTCTTACTCCTAGTAAGAGGAAGTATTGTAATCGTGTCAAATTTTCGGTATCGAGTTTACACCGGAAATATCCGTTTTGAGGTCCCCTGAGTCCAAAAAAGTGGTTTTTAGCAAATGGTGTATATATATATATTTGTGAACAGCATTCAAAGACGAAAAACCGTAGAAAGTTAAAACTTGATATCACGTTTAGGTATCATTTTGGGATCAGTCGGTGCGTTGTCTGTCAAAATATCTCAACCGGAATTACCACTTTACTAGTTGTTTTTGCGATTGTCTCAAAAATGGCTCCGACGATTTTCATTAAACTTGGTATATTAACTACACATACAAAGGCCTACAACTTTTATTTCAAACTTTTCTCTTGAAAAATTTATTTAAGAGAAGGGTGGGGTTGGATTTTCATTTAACGGCTACTTCAGTTTATTAGACAATACTGTCATCTAAATAATGTTAATTAGAATTAAATATGTTGTTGAAAGTCCGAGTTTAAAAAAAATCGGATAACCGGAAGTGCGTTTAACACTTTACTAAATGATTTTTTTCACTTGGGCTCCGACGATTTTCTCAAAAATTTTACGAAATTTTCTTTTTCACAAAAATGGCTTCGACGATTTTCTTGAAACTTCATATATAAACTAAACATGAAAAGATCTACATCTTTATTTTGAAACATTTCTCTGGGTAAATTCATTTAAGGGCACTTTTATGACAGTGGTGGGGTTACAGCTTTCTCTAAAGTGGTATCATTGTTGATTATATAATTCTATCATCCAAAAAAAATTAATTAGAAATAAATAGATGGCCATAATTCCAAGTTTTAAGAAAATTTTTAAACAGGAAGTGCGTTTTTACTGAACAGTTTTTTTCAGTTTTCGACGAATTTCGTCAAATTTGGTACACAAACTATAACATTTGTCAATTATAATTTTGAGAACAGGAGTAAGAGAAAGTTGTGTGAGTGTTTTACACCAGATTTTTTTTCCTAAAAGACACCTGCAGTGAAACTGGGTTGGCACTTTTTGAAAACTAAATATCAGCATCTGGTCAAGAGCAATTATTATTAAAACACACTTTTCCCATTATCATTAGCGCTTTATACCATTTAATTATATATTAATTACCTAAAACTCTAGATACCTAAAATTACATACCATTAATTAATTACCTTAAAATATCAAAATACGCTGACATTTTTTTAAACATGTATTTTCAATACCCGCCTACTTACTTTTACCCATGTTTGATAGAATAATTTAGAATTGTTTAATAGCATGGATAATAATATATAATATAATACGAAAAGATAACAAGATTATTCAAACTCTTTTGAAAGCATGAATACTCTGTCGTTCATGCAAATCTTTCTAGACGCATTCCTTCTTCACGCTTTATGGAATGCATTATTTTGTTAAAATATCATCGCCTTAGATTATTTATTATTATTATTTTTTCTCTTTGTTAAAACCTGATTAAATAAAAACTTTTTAAGAGATGTGAAGTGAAGATGAATTTCATCATTTAAGCTGTTGAATTTTCATGAGTATTCTGGAGAATGTAAGTACTTTTCTCTCTCGCACTTTTTATACTTTCTCCTGTTTTTTATGTTGCTGTACTTAGTTTAACTTTCTCTTATTCCCAGTAAGAGGAAGTATTGCTATCGTGCCAGACTGACGAAATTGAGTTTTCATTTGAGACATTCAAATTTAAATATGGCTGCATTAAATTTTGAAATTAGGGCATCAGTATTGATACATTACTTTGAATAAAGGGGTGCTACATAGGAAATTATTATGGTGGAGAAACACGACATATGACAATCACGCCATACAAGCGTGTTTTCAAAAAATATAAACAAATCAGATGAATGCTTTGAAACAGACACGTCTGGGCCGTCATCAACTTGACGAATTTCAGTTAACGACAATCATCTCTTATTGGTTCATCTGTCTTTTACCATATTTTGTAAAATTAGTACTAGAGTTGTGGACGTAATCCGTCTGCAAAACTTCCTCTCAACATTCCTACTACAAGATCTGACCGAAATCATTCTTTCCTATTCACTAATTCACCGAGTTACAGACAACGTAAGCCACCACTTCCTACGGGATTATTCTGGAATTTTTCTGCAATCCTCTCCTTGAATACTTCTAATCATATCCTAAGACACTGCCAGAGTAGGGCACTGGACGCTTCCTAGTACCTATCCTACAATCATCTATTCTCTGATCACTTATTCCAAGTCTTCTCCTTTGCACCAATCCGCACAGGGTTTTTCAAAGGAGTAAACTCATTTCCATTCCTACTACACATTCCTAAGTGGTAGCATTTATCAATCGCCGTTGATATGGTAATAATATGTGGACCCTGCAAATGCCAACCGATCCATTCAATTCACTTTCATATCTCAAATCCTGATTTTTATTGGAGAATATTGGTCAGTGGGAAAGCAAATTCCTTTACATAATCATTATTCCAAACCCCCAAAAAATTCCTCCAGTCTATCTGGACTACTTTCTATCCGTTCAGCAGGCAACATCTCGGCCTGTACCTAGACAGAAGCATACCTGGAATGTTCATATTAGAACAAACAATAATTAACCTGCACCAATCCTTAAAAGTCGATCAAATTGCTTCTAATAAATCAAATAAAATCTCTTCACAACCCTGCCTGTTTGTTTGTATCTGGACACAAGGACGTGAATTATATAGAAAAGCAAATCGTCCGGCCTCAACCGTTCCTAAACACAATCAAAAAATAGCAACCATACTATCTAGAATTACCTAACCCTGTGATCAGCCTAACCCTGAGCTCGACTGTGATCAGTCTTCTATCAAATTCAATTCCCCTTTGTCTGGCTACTACTATCTCTTGAGTCGCAACTTATCTCAAACTAATTTTACGACGAATCCTTATCGAAGACTGATGCACGCATGATTAAGAAGAAAGTAAAGGGGAAAGCGGTCGTCATTATTTGCCCACAGAAAATTTCACATTCTAGTTGCTTTATTCATATTGTGTCGTTTTTCCCTCTAAACCAGCTACAGCAACTAGTTTTAAGTGGGTTCTTATAGATAAAATACTCTAAACTTCAATAATAAATACTTATACACAATAAATTACAAAATACAACGCTTAATAATAATTACTTCACAGTTTAAACCACAAAAGTTCACTTTGTTCACTTTTTATACACTTTTCACAAACTAGTGACTTCGTTTGTACTGGAAAACTCTCCCAACTCTCTGCGGTCCCACTATTTATACCGGTGGGGAATCTTCTAGAACTTCCTCGATTCTTCTAGAGATAACTAGAGCGCCGCCAGCGCTTCCAGTGGCCACTAGGAGAACCTTAGGTACCTGCCTTCTCTCCTAGATGGCACCACTGCTGCGTTACAATATAATTAATCATATAAATTACTAAATACTTACTAATGATCACAGCTATCAGACTATCGGAAAAGAAAAACCAAATTATCCCTAAATCAATAACAAAGGCCATGTAGAGAATAAATTTCCAAAATTGTATTAATAATGGAACTATTTACACTTAAGATAAAATGCATTACTCTCTAACTAATTAAATTAAATTTATTTACGTCAAAAATACAAATTTTAGTTAAATTGTCCAAAAGTTTTCAAAATAAAAAAAAAATCTGGTGTGAAACACTCATACAACTTTGTCTTACTCCAGTTCTCAAAAGTATACTTAACAAATTTTATACTTTGTGTACCAAATTTAATGAAATTAGTCGAAAACCGAGAGAAATGTTCAGTAAAAGCGCACTTCCGGTTACTAACATTCTTGAAACTCGAATTTTGGCCATCTATTTATTTCTAATTAATTTTGTTTGGATGATAGAATTGTATAATCAACTATGATAGCACTTTAGAGAAAAACATAACCCCACCCTTCCTCCAAAATTGCCTTTAAATGAATTTTCTCAGAGAAATGTTTTAAATAAAAGTTGTAGGGTAGGTGAACCCCCACCACTCATCCACTCTAGCGGAGAGAAACAGCCCCTCTCGCAAAGAGAGGAGAGGCTCGGCCAGTATATATATATATATATATGAGAGATAGGCAATGAGACATCATTCAGATAGAATTCTGTTGATTTACACATCAGTTTAACATCGCTCCGTTCATATCTTCTTAGCCACGTCAGTCTGTCAGTTCAGTTCAGTTCAGTTAGTGTAAAGTCCTTGGCAGTCAGTCATATACATATATATCAATTATATATCCTCAACCAAATCCTAAGGTATTATTTATCACTCATCAAGCAACAACCTACATCTCCTCACAACACCCTATGTAGTTGTGAACCCCCACCACTCATCCACTCTAGCGGAGAGAAACAGCCCCCCTCCGCAAAGAGAGGAGAGGCTCGGCCAGTATATATATATGAGAGATAGGCAATGAGACATCATTCAGATAGAATTCTGTTCAATTCAGTTTGACATGTCAATCATCATTTTGTTAATTCACACTCCGTACACATCGTTTAGCCACGTCAGTCTGTCAGTTCAGTTCAGTACTAAACTCCTAAAGTGTAAAGTCTATGGTATACAATCATATACATATATAACCCCTCTGTGCGAGAGGGGCTGTTTCTCTCCGCTAGAGTGGATGAGTGGTGGGGGTTCACTACCCCTACATCATCTCCCTCCTGAAATAATTTTTCGTTTGCGAAAAATTAGCGTTGGTAGCTTGGCTGAAATGATGATTGACGTGTCAAACTGAATTGAACAGAATTCTATCTGAATGATGTCTCATCGCCTATCTCTCATATATATATACTGGCCGAGCCTCTCCTCTCCTTGCGAGAGGGGCTGTTTCTCTTCGCTAGAGTGGATGAGTGGTGGGGGTTCACTACCTCTACAATCTTTGTATGTTTAGTTTATGTAGGAAGTTTCAAGAAAATCGTCGGAGTCATTTTTGAGAAATTCGCGAAAAAGTGAAAAAATCATTTAGTAAAGTGGTGATGTAAACGCACTTCCAGTTATCCGATTTTTTTGTAACTCGGAATTTCAACCACATATTCAATTCTAATTAACATTATTTAGATGATAGAATTGTTTAATAAATTGAAATTGCACTTTAGATGAAAACCTAACCCCACCTCTCCACCGTAACTGCCCTTAAATGAATTTTCCAAGAAAAACATTTCAAATAAAAGTTGTAGCTCTTTGTTGGAGTAGTTGATATATAAAGTTTGATGAAAATTGTCGTAGCCATTTTTGAGAAAAACGCAAAAAAGTAAAAAAAAACACCAAGTAATGTGGTATTTCAGGTCGAGGAATTTTGACAGATGACCCTCAGTCAGATGCCATGGTGATACCTAAACGGAATATCAAGTTTCAACTTTCTACTGTTTTTCGTTTCTGAGCTACTTGTTCACATACACACACACACACACACATTGCTAAAAACCACATTTTTGGATTCAGGGGACCTCAAAACGGTTATTTCCGGTGAAAACTCGATTTCGAAAATTTGACACAATTACAATACTTCCTTTTAATAGTAAGAGAAAGTAAAAGTTTAGACATTCATTAAAGTCAGAAAATCAATCAGTTTGTAAAATGGCAGAAGTGTAGGAGTTGGAATTATTAGAAATCTCGCAAATGTGTTTGCTGCTTACCGTCTAGATTACTATCTACCAAAAAGTAATTAAAACATTCGGAATTCTTTAAACATGCCTTCAAGCATTTTTATTTTGTGCTTTACGTAAAAAGCTTTTCCATTAAGCAATTCAGTTTGTTTCCTAGGAAGGTCAAAATAATTTAAAAAAAATAATTGTATACAAAACCAGAAATTTAATTAACGAACAGCATCCAAAATAAAGTAAAATAAAATATAATCAGAAAGAAAGAAAGGGAAACAATGTACTAGCAATTTAAATTAACTTCTTATTGACGGTGGCGTAACTGAATCTGAAAATTCATTCGAGCTTTTGTATCTGGCTGGGCACATTGAATGTAAGGCTTCGCCTTGATATAAAAAAAAGTGCATGAGACTCGAATGTGAAGGTAATTAGCTCGGATAATAGAGTAAAGCATATAATAACAATTAATGATTTATTGAGAAATAAAAATTAAGAGCTACCTATTTACCCAATTCGTTCAATTATCAGTAATTCCGGCTTTGGTACATTTGTATACCATCTGAGAAACCGTTAAGCGGCAATAAATTTTTGAAACAAGTTAGAAACTAATTGAAGCAACAGGTGCCAGCAGGAGTAAATTGTACTAATTAAACTAAGAAAATACTAATTAAAACTAATAAAAATAAGCTAAAAGCTAACATCTTAAAAAGGGTGAAAAGTCGCCGACAAAATAGTGCAACAAAAACAGAAATGCAAGAAGGAGGTGAAACTGAAGGAATGACGCTAGGTTGAACAGCACAGAAAGAATAACGCATAGAATCACTTGAAAAATAGTGAAGTAGTTGAAAGTAGTTCTAATTGGCTGCAGTTAGAAAAGACTACAGCCAACATTAAAAAAATATTATGCCATTAGTAAATAATGAGCAAATATTATGACAACATAACTAAATGATAATTAAATGGAAATTATTCACCTGGTCGCCTGGCAATATTTTCGGGAAAGGCTCCCTTCCAAAACAAAATTGCCAATTTAAGGTAATAAATTCGTGCAATTGTGCAAATACGCGTCACATTCAGGAAGTCGCACTTCCGGTTGATGGATTTTTGACCGAACCGTTCGTATCAGTTGCTTGGTGTATCTAAACGAAATATCTGTATGGAAGTGAGGTATGGGGGGGTTTCGGACGTTTAGTTGGTCTAGAAAAGATACACTTGAACTACTACAAGAAACGTTTAAAGCTTCAAAGGTGTACACCAAATTATATAGTCCGTTTAGAAACAGGTATCCTCCTTATATGCTGTTAGATTTTAAAACTTACCTTAAGTAGTACTCCAGGTAACTTGAGATGGAAGATCATAGATATCCCAGAGCTTGTCTATATAGATTGATTGAGCGTCCTAGTCAAAATACCAGATAGTTTTTTCAAGTTACATAAAAAATATTTGGTTTTTCCAGTTAAAATCAAAATTGCATAAAATTGGACAGACACGAATATTGGAATGTACGGATCAAGTTACTGTTAATAAACACTAATCCCTTTACTATTGAAAAAATCTGGTGTGAAACACCTACACAACTTTCTCCTAAACCAGTTCTCAAAATTATAATTGACAAATGTTATAGTTAGTGTACCAAAATTAATGAAATTCGTCGAAAACTGAAAAAGCTGTTCGGCAAAAGCGTACTTCCGGTTTACTAATTTTCTTGTAACTTGGAACTTTGGCTTTGGAATGTATTTATTTCTAATTAATTTTGTTTGGATGATAGAATTGTATAATCAACTATGATAACACTTTAAAGAAAAACATAACCCACCCCTTCCCAAAAAGGGCCCTTAAATGAATGTTCCTAGAGAAATGCTTTAAATAAAAGTTGTAGATCTTTGTATGCGTAGATTATATAGGTGTTTCAAGAAAATCATCGGAGCCATTTTCGAGAAAATCGCGAAAAAGTGAAAAAAACCATTTAGTAAAGTGCTGAAGTAAACGCACTTCCGGTTATGCGATTTATTTCAAACTTGGAATTTCAACAATATATTTAATTCTAATTAACATTATTCAGATGAGCGAATTGTCCAATAAACTGAAATAACACTTTAGATGAAAACCTAACCCCACCCCTCTTCCAAAAGTGCCCTCAAATGAATTTTCCCAGAAAAATGTTTCAAATAAAAGTTGTAGCATTTTGTATGTGTAGTTAATATTGCAAGTTTTAAGAAAATCGTCGAAGCCATTTTTGAGATAATTGCAAAAAAGTAAAAAAACCAGCCTTATAAACTGGTTCTTTCGGTTGTGGAATTTTGACAGATAACGTACTGTCAGATCCCATGTGATAACTAAACGGAATATCAAGTTTGAACTTTCTACGGTTTTTCGTTTTGAGCTTTGCTGTTCACATACACACACACACACACACACACATACAGACCATTTGCTAAAAACCACTTTTTTGGACTCAGGGACCTCAAAACGGATATTTCCGGTGAAAACTCGATATGGAAAATTTGACACAATTACAATACTTCCTCTTACTAGGAGTAAGAGAAAGTGAAAAGAAAGACCTACAAAGATAGCCTCTTCCACTTATAGTAGTCATTATTTGTTTGTATATGATAATATTTCGGTTCCACAGAAATACCTGTCAGAAAAAAATATCTACAGCTTATATCCGGACTTTTTACTCAACTTCTTACCTTGGGAAAATTACTCTGATTCCTTAACCTTCGGAAATGTGATATTTAAATTAAATCAAAATAATAACTGGTTATCTCTGTAACGACACTGATACCTGTAGAAGGATATTAATCATATTTTCACTTCTTGTCCTATATACGACGCAATACATCAAAAATAATATTGACAAGCTATCATTTGACTTTGAATTACAATATTTCACAAAATTATAAACACATTTTTAAAATAACATTTTCATTTTTATTGAAATGTTTTTAACTAAGAATGAGTCTTTATTATGAATAATTGTATGGTATTAATTTTTAAAATTGCTCTTAGTTTAACTCACAATATATTTGTTTATTTTCTAATATTTTATTATTTTTTATTATTCCATATAAGAATGTTTATTTAGTTATAATATAATATCATTCTTTTGTATTTATTAATTTTTATATTACTGTTATCATTATTTTTATATAACAATGTTATATTATAACAATCAGATTAATTTATTTTTCCTTTTTAAAGGTAATTATTGTTAACATAGTACACAACTCTGTTCATATAAGTGCAAATAATTTATTATATAAGTGTATAATATAAGATAGTATTAATTATATTATATAAACTAATATTATCTAAACGAAATAGAAAATTTTAGCTTCCTCCATTTTACTTACTTCTATTAAGAGGAAGTATTGTAATCGTGTCAAATTTTGGATATCAAGTTTTCACCGGAAATATCCGCTTTGAGGTCCCCTGAGTCCAAAAAAGTGGTTTTTAGCAAATGGTCTGTTTGTATCAGTATGTGAACAGCATAGCTCAAAAACGAAAAAACCGTAGAAAGTTGAAACTTGATATTCTGTTTCCGTCTCACCATGGGATCTGACAGTACGTTATCTGTCAAAATTCTTCAACCAGAAGTACGTATCACTTTACAAGTTGTTTTTTTTTTCGCACAAATAGCTTCAACGATTTTCTTCAAACTTTATATATCAACTATACATACAATGAGCTACAACTTTTATTTGATACATTTCTCCGGGAAAATTCATTTAAGGCCACTTTTGGGATGGGGGTGGGGCTAGGTTTTTGTCTATAGTGTTATTTCAGTATATTAGACAATTCTGTCATCTAAATTATGCTAATTAGAATTGAATATGTTGTTGAAATTCTGAATTTGAAAAAATCGGATGACCGGAAGTGTGTTTACTTTACCACGTTACTAATTAATTTTTTCACTTTTTCGCGATGTTCTCAAAAATGGCTCTAACGATTTTCTTGAAACTTCTTATATAAACTACACATACTAAGATCTACAACTTTTATTTGAAACATTTCTCTGGGAACATTCATTTAAGGACACTTTTAGGGGAGGAATGGGGTTATGTTTTCTCTAAAGTGTTGATAATCAAAGTATAATTGGATGATAGACTATACAATTTTATCATCCAATCAAACTTAATTAGAAATAAATAGATGGCCAAAATTCCGAGTTTCAAGAAAAATTAGTTAACCGGAAGTGCGCTTTAACTGAACAGTTGTTTCAGTTTTCAACGGATTTCATTAAACACAACTATAAAATTTGTCAATTATAATTTTGAGAACTGGTGTAAGTGAAAGTTTATGAGTGTTTCGCACCAGATTTTTTTCGTTTAGATGAACACAAAACGTGTATTTTCGAGGAAATAGCATCGATTTCCAAAAATCGACACTTCTTCTTACATATTATAAGAAAGAAATAATAAAAATATGAATACTTAGTCAGATCCATATCTGTTTAGTTTTAGACTTAGCTACTAGCCTAAATATTGTAGGCAATATTAAGTTCTGCAAAAATCACGATAAAGTGTTCAAATGTTTTTTAAGAACATGGAAATGGAGTTGAGGAAACTAGATCACGTGTGTACTCGATTTGTTACGGATCTTTTCAAAGGAAGAAAATGAGGTCATACCACATTACCATTTAGAGAAGAGATTTGTCCCATAGAAGGGTGCTGACGTTTACTGTGGCTCTATAAAAGGAAGTACCATCATTCAAGATTGTATTTGCAGTCGAACTTGCCTGTACGCTCTACTGTAAATATTTTTTTTTTTCTTTCTTTTTATAATAACTCTTATCAATATAAAGTTAGTTTAATCATACAACTATGGTTAAGGTGTACTAAATAACCGTCTGCTATTAACAAGTTTACTAAGTCAATATCTCAAAAGCATAAACTCCTATAATTTTATGAGATGCCTCAGTTTAAACAGTATCTGGAGTAATGACTCTACCGTTTCTTTAGGATCGTCAATCAGGACGTTTAGGATCATCCCATAGTTTTTGATAAGAATAAAAAATATCTGTTACAAGACCTTCTCAAAATGCAGTTTACATTGAGTGTTTCTTTCTGGCAAGCCTCCACCCGGGGTGTTAGACGCCGAAGACCCCTAGTTTAATTATAAATGTCTAAATTAAACAACTGAGTTACAAATATTACTGACAGAAATCTATAAGTCAGTTAGTTTTTCTAAAATATTTTTATTTAATTTAAATATTTCGATTAACAATTTAAAAGTTAATTAAATTTTTTCTCGAAGTTCATATTGGAATGTATTAACAATCACGAAAGGGTAGCCAAATAATAATTAATATCTCATAATTAAGTTTGTGATATTTATTAGAATATCAATAAATTGTTTGCATTTTAACCGAAATAAAAGCAAAAACTTAACTTAAAAAAAATAAAAAATCCTATCTAACGTATTTCTTAAAATGGGCGCCATGTTTAAACAGGAAATTAAAATTTTTCAACTAACTTAGTGGTTCTGGCAGAAAATTAGAAGGCATCTCTTTCCCACCGATCCTACTTTGTCTAAGTTCTTCTTTTTTTTATGCTTCCACGTTTGCTATAAATTACTGGCATAATTATTTTTCCCCCCGAATCTATGATATAGGTTTTAATATGCGTCATTTATTATATCGATTGATATTTTTTTTTATCCATTTTAACTTACAAGCATGATTTGCAGTTAAGTAACTTATCAAAACAGTAAAACACTGTAACGGCAAGAGAGAGAACACAAGCCCCGACCGAGAGAAAACAGACTCTCTCTGATCCTCTCTGACATAAGCAGGCTAGAGTGGGGAGAACCTGTATATAAGCCAGTGAGAGATCTAGACATCAATCTATCAGATTTAACCAAACATCGCATCGTGTCATAACTCTACTCCAACCCTTTATTCTATAAAACCATTACAAGTCCAGTGCTGTTTGTGTAGACCTATAGCCATATTATAACAGTGTCTTCATAGCTCGTCTAATTAATCAATCCCAATTTCTCTCCTCATCAACGCCATTATAACACTTAAATCTTCGGGTTGAGAGCGCGTCAATGGTTTGTATGAACCGATGTTTTCACCCATATTACAATAGGCTTCTTCCGAAGCAGCACTGTGTGTTGTATAGAGGCAACACTATTTCTGAAGTAGCGTTCTAACCTGAACCTACGTGGGGCCTAACAACTGTTTTACATGACAATAGCCTCGGAAGCTTGAAATATTACATATCTAAACTGACTGAATCTTATAAATAAACTTAAGGGAAAAAAAAAGGGAAAAATAATTAAAGGTTTTACACTGGGCATCATGTCCACTTTTTGTGGTCTTTATGTTCATATTGAGGTCCATATGATCATACAATCATGGTCCTTCAAACACGGTCAGTTTTGTAATCTATCTGTGGTCGAACTTTACTACAGATCAAAACATATCCTCTGTCTTCTGTTAGAAATTCTCCGCTTATTAGAATGGGATAACAGTTCGTTCAATAAAGCGGCATAATGGAATAGTTGAAGCATTGACCGCCAGCTTATTCCCTGTATTATGTTAAATTCTTATTCTTGGATTATAATATAGTATGGAATTGGCGGAAGCACATAATTAAAAATTCTTTAGTATTTGGTCTGGGTGACCGATTGTGAGTAATGCAGGAAGAAAAGTAGGGGGGGGGAGGAGTTTCAGTTCTAATAGAAGCGATGTTACTTTTTTGTCTGACTGTCTGTCAATTTCTATTCAAAGTCTGTCTTGTTTAAATTGTTTTTCTTTTATTTCTTTAGAGTTAACTCAAAACATTCTTTACTTTTTATAAGAATAATTTTATTCCAAGTATTTTTTATTTCACATTTGTTTTTTGCAACAAATAAACAATTTGTTCTCTTTGAAAGAATATTTTGTTTTAGTTCTGCCCCAAAATCAAACATAATTTTATCCCTATAATAGTGGAGATATAGAAATTTATTCCTATCAACTAAATCAAAATTGAATAAAGTTACAAGAAAAAACAACACTACTTTACTTAATTATAATTTGAATTATACATCGCGGAACTTTACAAAACCTACTGCCCTTCTTTTATTTAAAATTAATTTGATGAAAATGAATAAGTTCCCCATTCAGCAACGCGTTCTTCAGGCTTTTTCCCATGTTTGTATAAGTCTCCACTATACTCTCTAATGTTGAGAAAATGGCAATTAAGATGGGAAGCTTCATATAAGGGTCGTGGAACTTTTGACTGGATTCCAGATGTGGAGTGGCGTGGGAAGGCGGAATGGTAGGTACTAGACTATTTTAGAAACACAAATAATTTAGTGGGCACGGAAACTTTGGAGCTTACCTGGCTAGATTTCGTTTAAAAGAAGACCCATGCTGTTTATGTGGAATGGAAGAAACTGCACTGTATGTAATGTTTGATTGTGACCGGTGGAGTGAAGAAAGAAAGATATTTGTTGAGAAATTGCAGAGGGAGAATCATCAAAGCTTAGAATGCAAAGATCTACTTGGAGAAAAAGCATTTCACATCTGGGTGAACTTTGTTCATATTGTTATGAAGGGAAAAGAAGGGGCTCAATTTGGTATCTAATATGTGTGAGAGTGATTAGCGGGAATGAGTACGGAGTAATTTAGTTAGTAGGATTTTTTTTTTAACGTGTGTAAGTATTTATTGGCTTGATTGAGGTAGAACTTTCACGTATGAAAGTATTCATTAGGATGGGAATATTTATTAGTGTGAATGAGTTAGGTATTGTAACTAGGTTTTTAGCAAATGTGTGTGAAAGTATTTATTGGTATGAATGGTTTATGGTGTGTGAGTGTTTAGGTTTAGAGTTTAAAAGGTGTCTGGAATATCGAGTACAGGTGGGAGGGTATGGTTTCGGCTAGGTATCTCCCATTTCATAAATTAAACTCTCTTACAATAATAATAATAATAATAATAATAATAATATAAGTCTCCACTTCGCTTTGCAACTCGTGTGGCAAAAGCGGGTTACTTAATGCTAGCACACCAGGTGAAAATATCACAAAAATTCAAGTAAAATTAAATAAATAAATTACAAAAATCTAATGAGAAACACTCACAAAGACTTTTCTTTTATTGCAATTTCAAACTTATAATTGGGAAATGTCCTTCAAACTTGGAAGTTTTAGTAAATTTTGAAGGTCTTAAATTACATGTTTAGCTGGGAGAATTTAGCCAAAAACGACACTTCACGGAAGCCTGACCTTCCAGTTCCCCCAGAACCCCTTTAAAATTGGAAAAAAAAACCTCTATTACTCGGAAGATATGTTTCATACAAAAGTAATATTATCAGACGTAATAGGATCCAAAGAGAAGATCCATAGCAGAGAAAGAGAGACAAAATGACCAGGACCACTGTCTCGGACTAGAGTGGGAGTAACTGCATAAATACAGCGACGGAAGATAGATAAACGACAGAGTTCAATCGCCAGTCACAACGTGTCATTTACCTCACCCCTTTACCACTCTAGCATACTCTACCATTTTAGTGTAAAATCCCAGGCAATCAGTGTCACCATTTACATTATACAGTGTTCTGCCATATCTAGTTTGTTTATTCAAACCAAACCATTTCTGTCCTTCATCATACCCATTATATTGATAGTATCCGAGACTTTTCCGTAATATCATGCTTCATTTTGTGGTCATCGACCTAATTTCGGGCTTTCGCCCATCATCAGGAAGTCTTGATAAAACCATGCGATAACGTAGACTAATGTAACAGCAACCAAAGAGAAGAGAAACATGCTCAGCAAAGAGAAGAGAAACAAAACCAAAAACCACTCTCTCGGACTGGAGTGGGAGAAACTGTATAAATATAGCGACAGACAGTCCATAAACACAGTTGAATTCAGTTCAATACATCCAATCGCTACGTGTCATTTTCATACCACTCTACCTTAAACATTTCTCTATTGTAAAGTCCAGGCAGTCTGTATCTCTTAATTAATATATTAGTTAACCAGTATTAACCAAGTGTTCTTCTTATATCATCAACCAGACTTAAATTCTCTCCACCTAACACATACATTATACTTATATAGTACATAATCAGTTTATACACTGACCTAACTAGATTCTGAAGGTGTTCACTTGCTTACCAGAGTGATAGTAGTTAGTATAACAAGTATGGATTGGGATTAGCTCAGTAATAGCGCGCTGGACTAACAATGCGGAGGTCCTCTATGTTCGAGTCCAGCAGTGCTTCCTTAGATTTTCTTTTCCTAGAAGCCACACTGTCCAGTGATGGTCAGTGTTAAGTGTAACCAGAGAACACTGTCCGGAGGCGAGCAATGCACTAAGGAGGCTCCGATCTTTGAGGTAGCAAATGGGACTTTGGATAGCATAGGGATTGGTCTCTTCCCGCAGGCAATAAAAAAAAAATTTGTATAACAAGTTCAAACAAACTCGTTAAAGAAAATCGTAGGAAGCTTCGGAAAAATAACATGATTTCAGGTCAACCTGTTTTCTTCGCACTTGAAATTTCTGCAACACACTTAATTTCTTATTAATATTATGCAGATATGGAAAACTAATTTTTGCCCAACCTCTTTAAAATGAATTTCTTGGAAAAAATGTTTGTAAAAAAAGTGAATTCACTACACCCTGAAGGCAAATTATTAATAAAATAAATAAATGTACCAAGTTTAACAAAAGTCGTTACAACCGTTTTCGAGAAAGTTATAAAAAACCTAAAAAAAAAAAAAATCCACTCTATAAACTAGTACTTCCGGTTGACCAAAACTTTATTGTCGGGTAGTCTGGCAGAACTTAAATGAAATATCAAGTATGAACTTTGTGCAATTTTTCCTGTTTTTGTGTTATGCAGATAAAGCACACAGACCAAAAACCTAATTTTTCTGACTCCATTCTGCATTTCCAGTGAAAACTTGGTATCGAAAATTTTGGCATGATTGAAATATTTCCTCTTACCAGCAAGCAATAAAAGAAAGTAACAATATTATTTATTCTTATAAAAATCATGAGACGATCCCCCCCCCCACCAAAAAAAATCTGGTGTGAAACACTCACACAAATTTCTCTTACACCAGTTCTCTAAATTATAATTGACAAATGTTATAGTTAGTGTAAAAAATTTAATGAAATTCGTCGAAAACTGAAAAAAACTGTTCAGCAAAAGCGCACTTCCGGTTTACTAATTTTCTTGAAACTTGGGATTTAGGCCATCTATTCATTTCTTATTAATTTTGTTTGGATGATAGAATTGTATAATCAACTATGATAGCATTTTAAAGAAAAACGTAACCCCACCCCTTCCCTAAAACTGCCCTTAAATGAATGTTCCTAGAGAAATGTTTTATGTAAAAGTTGTAGATGTTTGTATGTTTAGTTTATATAAGAAGTTTCAAGAAAATCATCGGAGCCATTTTTGAGAACATCGCGAAAAAGTGAAAAAAAAACATTTAGTAAAGTGGTAAAGTAAACGCACTTCCGGTTATGCGATTTATTTCAAACTTGGAATTTCAACAACATATTTAATTCTAATTAACATTATTCAGATGAGCGAATTGTACAATAAACTGAAATAGCACTTTAGAGGAAAATCTAAACCCACCCCTCCCACAAAAGTGCCCTTAAATGCATTTTCCCAGAGAAATGTTTTAATAGTTGTAGCTGTTTGTATGTGTAGTTGATCTACCAAGTTTAAAGAAAATCGTCGGAGCCATTTTTGAGAAAATCGCAAAAATGTAAAAAAAAAAAAAACTAGTAAAGTGTACTTCCGGTTGTGGAATTTTGACAGATAACGTACTGTCAGATCCCATGGTGTATTAAGTTTGAACATTCTACGATTTTTCGTTTTTGAGCTATGCTGTTCACATACATACATACATACATACACACACACACACACACAGATCATTTGCTAAAAACCACTTTTTTGGACTCAGTGGACCTCAAAAAGGATATTTCCGTAATTAAACCGAGTTCATTTGAAAACTCGATATCGAAAATTTGACACGATTACTGGAGTAAGAGAAAGTAATAATTACTCCAAAAACCGTTTACACTGATATACAGCATCATATTGGTAGGAAATGCTCCGTGGTTAGAAACGAATATAAGTTTTTTTTTTGGAAGCCTATATTGGGTCCATTATCAAAATTTGGCATTCATAATTTTATAGCAAATTTTGCTACTTTCGTTATTTCTTATACTAATTTCCATTTAATTGACAAAACTTAGGTCTGTTATTAGGAAGCTTTTTAGTAACGTCGTCTGTCCAAGATGGTGTTCCTAGAGTAATTGTAGGCTACTGACCGAAACTTATCCGAATAAACAGCAACAAGCAAGCACAACCTGAACTAGAATACTTATCACATTTTAACATTAAGAGTCACAGGTTTTGATGTTCTAAAAGCTAAAAAAACTAATAATGCAAAAGAAATTAAAAAAAAAAATATTCTAGAATTTAAAGTCACTTTTTAAAACAACGTTTACAAATAATTAACAAAATAATTAATGTTTTGAAATAAAAATTTTAATGACATGAATAATTAAAAAGATTGAATAAGATACTTGATTATGATCATAATCAAGTTTATGATGCTCTTTCTGGCAGTAACAAAACCTAGTTCAACTAGCTTCGAGATTAGAATTATAACGAACAATATACATCAATATTATTCATTAATAATTAAATGCAATTAAATTCTGAGAACTATATTAGTTTGTTGGGTGAGCAGGTAACTTCAAGTAATGTTTAGATGATGTGAGAATTCCTCTCAGTGTATTGGATTACAGATAGATAGGAAAGCCAAGGAAGAGACAGTTCAATAGTGCAATCAAAGAACAATCATATAGCAGTTCCCAATTAACAGACCGTCTTAATTAGTAAAACTGAAATACGAGAACATACAAACATTGCGAACAATCTAAAGCTAAAGCGCTCTGTATAAACATGAAGTAGTCAACAAAACACTAGCTGCGTATTTGTTGATGTAACAGAATATTGAACATCATTGTTTTTTGTTTCATTTTTGCTTTCTCCAAGCTTCTTTATTTTTGAAACAAGAATAATTATTCTGGGATTAAAAAAAAAAACCTAAAAGAATAAATACAAATATAAATAAAGAAATATACAAACTTAAATGTAAAAGTCCAGCATGGTAAATAAATTGAAAAACAGTAAAAATTAAAATAGTTCTTATAAAAGGGGAAGAATACAAAAATGGAATATTACAATAAATAAACTATTAATTTGCTTCATAATAGAAACAGTAGAAAATAGATAAATATTAACAATGTCTGAAAACAATCTTAAAAAAATAAATAATACATAACTAAAGATAGAAAAGAAAACTTATATGAAATAATAAAAAAGAAAAAGAAAATATTTATTTATGAAAATAAATATATTTAGAATACAATAAAATAAAATAACATAGAATAAATAAATATGTATGTGTGCTCGCTCTAAATGCTAAGTAGAAGACTTTTGAATGTGGAGGAAGTAGGAAAGAAAAAGGGGAAGGCTTGAATTTGATGAAGGTACGATGTGCCGGGATATGTACGTATATTATATTGAAATGATCTGGCACTGTAGTGTTGTGGTTTAAAGTGAAATTGAAAATATATGTAGGCAGACTGTTTTAAAGGGGGCAAGATATATATATAGATATATATATCTATATATATATAAAGTAATGTAATGCCTACTTTTTCAGGCGGGCTTAACGTCCAACTACCAAATTAGGTGTCGCGGCCGGGAGCGGAAGCACCTACTCTACTGTTGACATTTTTCATACAATATAAAATTTAGCAGTTATATCGCGGGACTCGAACTGGGGTCCTTCCACTTACAAGTCCATGCTCATAACCTCTACACTAACACCCACCCCTATATATAGTAAATAGTAAATTTCTGTTACTGCGATTCTTGCATTCTTAGCTACAAATTTTCTTCCTAACGTGCAATTATAATTACAAGTTTAGTGCCCTTTCAAAAAAAAAAAAAAATCATAGTATTCTTCTTTGAGAAAATCGCAAAAACTGAAACAAAAAATTAACGAAGTCTCGCTATCAATTGTGGGATATAGTAGAGCCAAACATCCGTATCAGATCTCTTTGGTGTACTGAAAATTGGAAAATAAACTTTGAGGCACTTGCAATTTTGCTTTTTTGAATTATTTTGGTCTCAAGAAACATATAGTTACTGCCACTTAAAGATTTATGGTTGGAGAGCGTCTGGGTGAAACTTCCCGATTTATTTTTACTGTGTGACTTATACGTGAAGACTTATTGTTAAGATTGATGTGTTCGCAAACTCTATTTTCGTTAAGACTGATTTAAACTGCTGAATCATTGTTCGTAAGACTAAAAAATAGTACGTGAGCTTCAATTTATGCTGGGTTTTCTTCTCTGAATAATGGGGGGGGGGGATTTGTTAGTGATAATGGTGGACGTGCCAAGGAGCTGGTGTCGCTTAGAGCATGATTTGATAATGGGCGTGTCAATTGCATAGTACTATGATTGTGATAGGAAGCATAATATGTCCATCACATTATCCACCATCAATGGCTCTGGGTTACCATATTACAATAAAAAGATTTACCCTAATTTTTTGGCTATAAAAGTGAATACAATAACACAGAGAGTTATCTAGACATAGTTTTCAGTTTCGTACGGGTCTTGTCAAAGAGCTAGCAAACCAGTGACAAACTAGTGATAACTTAATGTACCAAATCGTCGATGGCCAAAAAATGAAACACTTAATGTTATTGTAATCCAGAATATATCCATATATAACAATGTACATCGTTTTTCTTTCCTGTCAGTTTTCTTTGACACCATAGGAAAAATACTTAGAATTACAACAGAAATAAATGTTAAAAGACTAATTATCTAGCTCAAAAGTAATATAATTTCATCTAAAAGCAATAATGAAAAGAGTTCTTTCTGATCATAATAACATTTCCCACTGAAAACAACAGTCAAATCTAAGGGAATTATATTTTTGATGTAAAACAAGGTTCAAGGTTCAAGTATAGTCCATTCTGCACATTTAAGGAATCCATCACTTTTACTTTTCATCCTACTAAGCCTATTTCATCGAATTAACCCATACCCCGGAGTTCATTGAATCCAATTTACATTCATTTGAATTTACTGCTAGCCAAGTCACTAGGTGTCATCGCTTATATTGGCCAAGTTGGTTAGCACCATTATGGTGAGGAAAGGGAAGTAGTAGGTGCGCTACAGGTCAGAGAGAAAATTGATTTTCCAAGAGTGTCGCTGTAAAGGGAGACGGCAGCCCTCTTCTACTACAAACTGGTAGTTTGCCACCCTTTCTGTTGAATGCTCACCCATACCACATGACCACCGTTGGTTCTAAATTATCACCAAATAAATCATAAAAGCTTTCAGTCATTTAAAAGACCTTTTTTTATGCCTCTTCACTCTGGTCTAAGAAATCCACCTCTGCTATATAAAAAAAAAAATTTGAAAAAGAGCTGTACCGTTTTTGGCAAACTATAATCTATATCTAAACCATCACACTTCACGTATTTTGATTATTTATGTTCACCAACATGAATTAAGAATAATATGGTGTAATAAATATGATTGGTCAAAAAGTGCCTTTAGTTTAAACAAAAACATGAATATTTATTTATATAAAGGAATACACAACACTGTAATTGCTGATTTTAACATTGCTTATCGATGCTTCTTTTTTATTGGATGAATTAAAATGACTCAACAATTGTTGAAGTATCTACTCTACTTCAATGAAAAGAATCTGAATACTTAAGAGCTTATTAACATATTTTTATATTCATAAAAAAAGGAATTTTTACTTAATAACTGAAATAGAGATTATAATAAATTATTTATTATCACAAAATATTTATTTTAAAATTTAATGTATTTAACCTAAACGCCATTGATCGTCATTCGGAAGCCATAATTTCTTTTGCTGATAACAGTGGAACATTAGATGATTTTCGACAACTCGTATTTTATTATTCAAATAAGCTGTATTATATATTACAAGGTTTATTTATTAATATCATAGACCATTCAAACCTGAAGTATTTATGAATTAATGAAAGTAATAAAACTTAACACCAGAAGGTATATACACCCACAAGGTATTCCCCTATTTGTATGATTGTAGGAATCATAGCCCTGCCGCTCCTCCTTAGATTACCTGTTCTTGAAGGGAGTATTACAATATTATTAAATGACCGAAATTTTAACACGGCTTTAGGTATAATTTATGCCAAGTTAGCGATTGGTCTTCTAGGGCTCATTGTATGAGCATTTAACTAGATTTAGTGAAAACTCGTCAAGTTAATTGGCGGATATATTTGAAATTGTCTCAAGAATAGTTCCTATGGTGAGGGAAATCTTATTAAAATAATTAATAGCTAAAAACTTCACTGACCAATTTATAGTTTTGCTCTGAACAAAATGCCTGAATGCTCTGCCATTCATACTAATAAGTCCTGTCTTTGTCCGAATGCCTAGGTAGTCCCTCTTGTTCTTTATGAAAACCCCTTTTGATGGGTTCATGAATTTCACTTAAATGGTTGAAACCAAAGTTAATTAAGAAGCAATAAAACATTAAAAATTGGTTTCAACAATCACCACATAATATAGGAAATACAAATATGAAAGAGATTGCAGATTAATATATTGCCATTCACTGTTACGAGGTACAAAAAAAATAACGCTACTTGATAATGGCAATTAGGCTGAAGATGAAACGGACGGAAGTACCGTTAGATTGTGTAACTTGGCCTGTTAATCTAAAAAGGGAAGTAAATATAAGATCTCCACCTTTTGTAATTGAAGTTTAAGTAATTAAAATGTATGTATAGTAAAAGTTAACAAAGATTTTTGTTAAATCCGTAATAATACGTCCAATTTCGTTTTACAGACGGGCAAAAAACCGGAACACCCGTAGTTTCAATTTTTTTTAACATACCATCTATTTATTATATCAAATTTGACTGTACGAGTAGATGAATGAATTGCAAGTTTCATTGAATTAAGTTCGACTGTTTTTTTATGTTTTGTTAAAGAGGAAGCAGAGTTGTTAGTATTATTATTTGTTTGTATTATTACTTTTTAAACAATTTAGTTATAAGGGACGAGATTAGCTCCCTTACGAGACCAGCAATGTAGCCCTTACATTTTCTCGTCCAGGATCCTGTAGAGCTCACTGTTCGATGAAAGGCAGTGTTGTCTGTAGCGTGAGGTGGGCAGTGCACTGAGAAGGCTCCAACCTTTGGAGTACTATATGTGCAAAGAGGGGCTTGGTCCCTCCCCAAAGACAATTAAAAAAAAAAAAGGTAATGATATAAATTTCTTTTAAATCTTTTGGCTGCTTCACAATCTCTAACAGATAAAAGTCACATACAGAAATTAACCAGGGCTATGAGCAGTGTTTTTCACAGCTCTTATTAAACTGTTGGATTAATACTAATAATAATAATAATAAGATAAATAATTAATATAATAATAATAATATAAGAATAATAATAATAATCATAATATAAAATAATAATAATAATATAAAATAAATAAAATAATAATAAATAATAATAATAATACTACTAATAATAATAATAATAATAATAATAATAATCATAATAATAATAATAATAGTAATCATACTAATAATAAATAAAATAAAAAAAAAAATAAAAAAAAAAAAAATTTTTCAAAAAAAACATAAATAATAATATATAATAATGTAATTAAGACTACTAATAATAAGAATAATACAGGCCACTGGCGGCAGAAATATCTGCTGTATGGAGAGGAGTCTCAGGGGTGGAGATAGTCCCGTTGATTATTTCAGCCACGGGACTTGTGCCGCGGTCGCTGGGGGAGAACCTCTGCATGATGGGAATCAGGAGGACCATCATATACGAGATGCAGCAGGCTGTGGTACTCCACACCTGCCGCATTGTAAGGGAAGTGCTAAGGGAAGACGCCAGAGACTAGCACGGACATATTTTTCTTTTTCTTTTGTCTTTATCACAGGACAATTGTCCGGTTCCAGTAAGAACCGTAATACCAGATAATGAAAACAGGTTCCTCCCTTGCCTGCGGGCCGCGAGGGAGGGATTAAAAAAAAAAACATTTATAATAATAATATAATAATAATAGTGTTTATTAAAATAAATGTACATTTTCTTTTCTTTACAAAAATAAAAAACCACAAACACTTGAGCATGGACCATGGTCCGTCTGCCAAGTTGACTCATGTTTAACTGATTGAACTAATAGCTAATTATTTAGATTTTTCTTTTAATTTGTACAAAATTGAGCTTATAAAAACAAACGTAAAAAGAGAGAAAAAAAAATTAAATTCTCTTATAAGAAATAATGTATATGCCCATGCCTCCCGTGTATACCTGTATATGTTCTGTCAGCCATACATTCCATTTAAATAATTAACCACCTCCTCCCTAGCCAGGTAGTTCTTACCTAACCATCTTATTCTAAATTCCTGCAACACGGGACATAATCCAACAAAATGTCCAACATTCTCAATATTCCCCGTATTTGCACAAGGCACATTGATAGCCAGATTCAGACCTGCCAACACTATAATTAAGACTAAATAATTCACCCCTCAATTTCATAATAACATTTATAAGATCTGCAGAATTACTATTGATAATGTAGTGCCTTACCCCCAAATCACTATTTAATTCTTTATATAATTTGTGAAATTTCGCATTACAAATACTGTTATGCAGTTTTTGGTTGAATTCTAAGTAAAACTTATTTAACAATTTGTCTAAACATTCTGTTTGCTCTCCATAATTTGTCACTATAATTCCATGTTTGTTGCATAAACTTAAATGTTCTTTGAACCAGAATAACTTTTTCTTAATAATTTCAGTGGCTAAAATTTTTGGGAGGCGAAATTGAGGCATTTCCAGAGCTCTCGATATGTAAACATAATGCAATTTATAGGTATATAAATATAGTGGCTTTATGTTAGTTTCCATATTCAAGAAATAGTGCGGCGTATTTATGGGGAGATTGAACAGTTTTTTGAGGAAAAATGTATTTATCTTTTCTACATCTACAAAATTTTGGAAACCCCACACCTGTGCAGCATAAGACATAACTGCTCGCATAACTGCATTTAAAATGCTGTATTTAGAGCTTAAGGGAACATTCTTATTTCCAATAATTAAACGTGGATTACAGTTATAGTAATAGTAAATAGATCTTAATGATATAGGCTTGTTGATGAAAATCCGAGGGGAGATGTTAGATTTAAATTACAAACCATACATCGAAGGCAAACATTATAACTGTTTCTTATGCAATCTGAGGGAATTTGAGAGAATATTCCATTTTCTTGACAGGTGTCCGGTGGTCGGAAGTTTTAGAAAAAGTTATCTGGGCAAAAGTATCTTGTCAGAAGCAGAATTGCTTATTATACATTTAATCGGTCGCGAATGGTCAAGTTTGGTTAGGTATATTAAAAAAAAAAGTACTCATCTATCGGAGATTTTTTGGTAGACAATTTTAATTTTTGATATATAGTAGTAGACATTTTCTTTTTACTATTTTATTATTTATTTTAAAAGATTTTTTATTGTTTTTTTTTTTGTTCAAGTGTAAAATTTTATGTTTAACTAGCTGTACCAGGTCCGCTTTGCTGGACCCTAATATATATTTGAAAGTAGAAACGTTATTTATTTTATTATAAAATATATATTGAAATAAAAAATAATAAGAGTGAATTGAAAAAAAATGTGTTACAATTTAAGAAAAAAATGCATATTTTTGTTAAAAATAATATTTTGATTGTAATGCTTTTCGAATGAAAAAATTACTTTTCTTATTGCCATGCTTTTTGATACACAATATTTATTGTTCTGCCTTTGGAGGGCATATATATACAATGCGGAAGGATCGCCTATTCGCGTGCAAGCTACACATAGGCTACATCTATACCTCAGCCTTAATAACATACATAAATTTGATAAACATTTGAGTAATTATATCTCGAGATTTGCCATTACG
>JAAEAF010001200.1:0-63062 GCA_011037195.1 Triatoma infestans | reverse complement strand
GTGTGGTGGTTGCTTCCGCAGAGCTGGAAAGCATCAGAGACATTTTCCGTGGTAGCCTGCTTCATTTTGTGGTCATCGACCGGTTTCGGGCGTTCGCCCATCTTCAGGATGCGTTTTACAGACAGTGCGACAACACAGACTTGTGCAGAGTAAACTTGAGTGTGAAAACTACCGCGGAAAATGTCTCTGATGACATTTTTGGTGCTGAAGTTTGTCTGCTAAATCTTCTATTTCGGGTTTATACTTGGTACATTTCAAGGCCCAGCAAGCGCCACTGACTTCATCTGTTAACCGATTCCGTTTGTTTGTCTTAATATTAATTTAATGCTGAGAACAATGTCTCACAAAAATATGTGGATGAAAAAATTGTTAGCAAAACAACTAAAGGAGATCTCGAGGAGCGGTCAATAAAAATGTACACTTTTTTTTAAATTTTTTCCAACGTTTCGACAAATTTAATTCCTTCCTTATTAAGATAGCCCTGATTATTATTGTTCGGGTCCTATTAAAGTTGATCAGTTTTTAAATTTTCATTTTTATTTATATATATAATAAAACGAGAATTCTAATTAGATGACACAATTATAATGGAAAACATCACTAAAAATTTGTAATCACTTTTGAAATTATATACCACTAGGCATTACAATAATGAATTCTTTACTTCAACTGAGCGTTGTTCAAGTTCCTCTGGAGGAATAGAAGGTATAGAGAGCGCTGTTAAAGGCAGCATTTAATCTCTTCACTTCCTGTTAACAATTTATACGTTCATTTAGTAAAATTATTCAAGATTGCTTTTGAAGAAAAAACGTTGTTTTATGTATCAAGTCAAATTTTAAACTTTATTTATGAGAACTATACTCAAAAAAACCACATTAAAAAAATAAATAATTTAAGAAAAAATATATGTATACATTCCTTGAAACTTAATTTTAAAATTTTTCCTCAATAAATCTTACATAAATTTACATGATTAATACATTATTTAGTGTAAAATATTTAGAGCTACAAATATTTAGAGCAAAATCCTTTAAGTAAATTGAGCGCATCTGGTGCTATGAATACGAGCAAAGATCCATTCTAAGTGTGTTTCTATTTACTGTAATGTTACAGAATTAACACGAGTTGGGAGAGTGAATATTTGATTATTATATAATCTAAGAGATGATAGATGAATATATACTACTAACATGTAATTTTCTAACAGTTTACTGTTTTAATATTACATTAAATTTAATAAGTAACAAGGTTAGGTAGGAAATATGTTCGTCTAAGTTTTGTATATATAATAGATACATATATAATGTTTGAGAAACACCCACTTGGGGTTTATATAAAATTTCCTGTTCAATTGAATAGAAATTTTAATAAATAGTGTTAGTAAATGTTCATTAGTCTTTCTCTGATATTAATTTTCTTTGCTTAACTTACTGTTTTTGAATATAACATAATCTTTCGAATTTCTATAAAAGTTGAAGAAAAATGTTATTGTAATTTTTTGAATTACCTGAAACTAGCTAGAAAGTTTTTCAACAACAATGGCATAGTAGCATCAGTAGTCAGAGAAATTATTACCACAAGCGGACGAATTTGGTTATGAATGCCAAAAATAAAACAACCTATTGGAAATAATAAACTGTCAAACATTCTTAATTAAAATTAAATCTTTGCTGCAAAAGACCAAGAACCATAGACCATGGAAGGCGAACCTTTTGAGCTCGGTATGTCAAAATTTTGAAAAAATAGAAACATAATTCTCGTGGCGTGTCACTCATCAAGTTAATTATTATTTGTTTAATGACATTTAAAATACAAAAGCCAAAATTATGAAACCAATAGTTTACATTTAGAGACTTGTCTTACATATTTCACTGACACTTAACATACAAAATCAAGTAATATATATATAAAATATAATTGAACAAAAACAGAAAAACAATATAAATTTATACAATTAGAAAATAAATATATATGAAAAATTAGTGACCTTTTTTGGTGTGGTGGTTGGTTCCGCAGAGCTGGAAAACATCAGAGACATTTTCCGTGGTAGCCTGCTTCATTTTGTGGTCATCGACCGGTTTCGGGCGTTCGCCCATCTTCAGGATGCGTTTTTCAGACAGTGCGACAACACAGACTTGTACAGAGCAAACTTGAGTGTGAAAACTAAGTTTGCTCTGTGCATGTCGGTGTTGTCACACTGTCTGAAAAACGCATCCTGAAGATGGGCGAACGCCCGAAACCGGTCGATGACTACAAAATGAAGCAGGCTACCGCGGAAAATGTCTCTGATGACTTTTTTGGTGCTGAAGTTTGTCTGCTAAATCTTGCATTTCGGGTTTATACTTGGTACATTTCAAGGCCAAGCAAACGCCACTGACTTCATCTGTTAACCGATTCCGTTTGTTCGTCCTTAATATTATTTAATGCTGAGAACAATGTCTCACAAAAATATGGGGATGAAAAAATTGTTGGCAAAACAACTAAAGTAGATCTCGAGAAGCGTTCAATAAAATGTACACATTTTTTAAAATCTTTTCCAACGTTTCGACAAATTTATTGTCTTTTTCAGGGATAATATTAAAAAAAATGTTAATCGGTATTTATAATTTCCATGAAACAAACTAAACACAAAATATGTAGTAAACAGAGAGAGTTGCTAACTATATGAGCTACATTATCAGAAAAAAAAGATTTTTTGGAATTATGAAATTTTTTATCTTTGAAGATGCGTGTCACCAAAAATGAGCTCGCGTGTCAACACTGACACGCGTGTCATAGGTTCGCCATCACTGCCATAGACCAAGGCGATTTTTTTTTTTTGGAGGCGTTTTTTTTTTAATCAGCAAGTTACAGTTTCCGTCGCCGTTTAGTCCTGGCCTTACTACACTAATGTTCCCTCCATTTCTCTCTAGATTATATTAGGTCAACATAGTTTATATATAAAATCTAAAAAAAAATCATGTGCCACAGCCCACGAAGGGCGAAGGCTTACCAGACGGCGATTTGAAAGGAGGGGGTGCGGTAGGCATGCCGCAGTTTCCTCCCACGCCGTTTAGTTCTAGCCTCGTTACCTAGGTCGCTACTAACTGTAGCTTCCCACTTTTTATCACGATGCTGGGTCAACACCAGACTTTGCACTCATGAAAATCGAACCTTAAATTCTCGCACGAAAGGCGAGTGCGCTAGCTAGTAGACCAACCCGTGAGATCTAACACAGTTTATATTAATCACGAAAATCTAAACCTGATTTCTTTCTAGAAAGGCCAGAGTATTTGAAGAGGAGTTAGTCTACCACCTTAGCACTACTCGCTTGCGGTCTAATAAATGGCTTCAGTTGGTAGGCTTGAACCATAGACAACATCGGCGGTTGCTTCTTTAATAACTGGATTTATTTTATTCATTTAATTTTGCTGAGAAAGCACCCCCCCCCTCCACGATGATAGGAATTAAAAAAAAAATTATGGAGACAGTTCGTTCTTTATAGATTTATCTTGGTCTATGACGAACTTACCATCGCGCTAGGTGTATAACTTTATCTGTTAGATACCGACTGGTAGAAGTCAGTAAAAAAAAGGAATAAATTTGAAAGTAGGGCCTCTAATAATTATTGATGTTAACAAAAATAGAAAAATTGCAGAAAGCTGTAACTTAGGATTTCGTTTAAGTTCTACTAGGAGACGCGCCCATGATTTTTCAGTTATTTGCGATTTTTTTTTTTTTGAAAGAAACTTCAACGATTTTCTATAAACATGATTTTATTAATTTTACTCATAATAAAAAGTGCAATAAATTTTATTTGTAAAAATTTTTTTTGGAAAATTCTTTTAGTGTTGTTCTAGGTTTCATTTAAATGTCCTATATTACAATATATTCAATTATTTTCTTGTCTATATAATAGTAATAAAAATTTGATGTTTGCCGAAATTCCAGATTGGAAGAAAATCTGCCTAATGGGTAACAGGAATTTTTTTTGGCTAAATTATGTATCGGATACAGATATGAAAGTTTTCAAAATTATATGATGAACTTTGTAACTGGGTAATATTCATATGAGGGTAGGAGAGTAACATGCAGAGCACTGGGGGGAAGACTTGGGGCTGACCTAGGCTAGATGTGTGACTTAGAAGTGATTTCTATTGCAGCAGTTAAATATAATGCAATGAAGAAGAAAACCGGCAGATATCAGGAGATAGTTATCCTATCCGACAGACAGGCGGCCATTAAAGCAGTGAGCTCTTATGTAATCAGTTCTAAAATGGTATGGGAATGCCTAGGCAAGCTTAATGACCTAGGCAGAAGTAATACCCTACATTGGGTGCCGGGACATGTCGGCGTGGAGGGTAATGAGGTAGCCGACACCCTGGCAAAAGAAGGCGCTGTATCTCCTCTTATTAGGCCAGAGCCCTTTTGTGGAGTCAGTGACCAAGTAATTCTAGAAGAAATTAAGAAGGAGGAGGTGGCTGAAAGAGCTCGTCTCTGGAACACCATCCTGGGACTGAGGCAGGCCAAGGTCTGTCTGGGTGGCTATAACCAGAAAAGGTCGAAAGCCTTCATCAGTCTGAGCAAGAATAGGATCCGTATTCTTACGGGATTCCTTACGGGGCATTGCAGACTCAGGGGGCACCTGAGGAAGCTTGGCCTAGAAGATGACGGCGCATGCAGATTCTGTGGAGAAATGGAGGAAACTCCGATACATCTCCTCACGGACTGTGATGCCGTCATTCAAAGAAGATTCAGTAGTCTGGGTTGTTACCAGATAGGGGAGGAAGAAATACCTACCCTAGAACCTTCCAGGATCCTGGGATTCCTCAGGGAGCTAAACCTGGAGAGGGTGCTATAGATGAGCTAGCTCATCTTGGGCACCAGAGGGGGGTACAATAGATCAAACATAAATGGTCGCGGTACAGAACCCTCAAAAAAAAAAAAAGCCGGCAGATCGGGTGCCTTGTGGGCGAGAGTATTAACCGAGTCAAATGGCCACAGAGCTATAATTGAGTTGAGAGTACCCATATAAATAAATATCAAACATTCAAAAACTATGCAAATTACAGCAAAAGATAGTCATGTATGGGTTTAAAACCATTTTTTTTTTTTTTTTTTTTTTAATGGTTTATTTAATGTTTCAATATGCGGAATGAATATATAGTATAATTAGTATATAAATAATTTTGCTCTATGCAAATCTTTGTTGACACGTTGTTTTATGAAGACATCATGAGATGATGGGCGAATCCCGAAATCGGGTCGATTACCATAAAATGAAGCAAGCTATGATGGGTAATATATTTGATGCTGAATGCATTTTTTTTTTTTTTTAGTTGGTTTGGAATATGAACGCTAATTTTAAGGCGAGGCTAAACAAAATCTAAAAAGTTTTCGCATGAAGATAATGATAAGAATGTACGAAACATCATAAGATGAAATATTGCAGAAAGCCAAAAAAACAAAAACTGGTTGTTCTGCTTTATTATCAGCAGAGTATCTGGTAGGAAAAGAATCCGGAAGTGCGGCTTTTTTACTCTCAGTTACTCCTAGTATGAGTATGAGTAAATATTACGATCGTGTCAAATTTTCTAAATTCAGTTTTTATAGAAAAATTTTTTTATAATGAGATGGCTGGGTTCGAAATATTTGTTTTTACTTTTTAGAATTTGATCTGTGTGTATGTTTGTTTGTTTGTATGTTTGGTCAGCATAACTTCAAAAAAAAAAAAAAAAAAAAAGAAGTAATCCTAGAAAAATGAAACTAGATAATCATATAGGTGTACGTAATCTTAAGGTTATGATCAAATTGGCCAACCGGAAGTGATTTTCAGTTTTATTTTTTTGTGATTTTCTCAAAAATGGCTCCAAAGATTTTTTTTTTTTTACTTTCTCTTACACCTAGTAAGAGGAAGTATTGTAATCGTGTCAAATTTTCGATATCGAGTTTTCACCAGAAATATCCGTTTTGACGTCCCCTGAGTCTAAAAAAGTGGTTTTTAGCAAATGGTCTGTGTGTGTGTGTGTGTGTGTGTGTGTTTATGTGAACAGCATAGCTCGAAAACGAAAAATCCTAGAAAAGTTTAAACTTTATATTCCGTTTAGGTATCACCATGGGATTCGACAGTGGGTTATCTGTCAAAATTCATCAACCGGAAGTACCACTTTACTAGTTGTTTTTTTTACTTTTTTGGGTTTTTCTCAAAAATGGCTCCGATGATTTTCTTTAAAGTTGCATATGAACTACACATACAAAGAGCCACAACTTATGTTTGAAACATTTCTCTGGAAAAATTCATTTACGGGCATTTATGGTGGTGGGATGGAGGGTTAGGTTTTCATCTAAAATGTTATTTCAATTTATTAGACAATTCTGTCATCTAAATAATGTTAATTAAAATTAAATTTGTTGTTGAAATTCCGAATATGAAAAAAAAAAAAAACGGATAACCGGAAGAGCGTTTACTTTACCACTTTTACTAAATGATATTTTTTTTCACTTTTTCGCGATTTTCTCAAAAATGGTTTCAACGATATTCCTGAAACTTCATATATAAACTAAACATACAAAGATCTATAACAATTATTTAAAACATTTCTCTGGAAAAATTCATTTAAGGGTACTTTTTGGGGGTAGGGGTGGGATTTGTTTTTCTCAAAAGTGCTATCATTGTTGATTATACAATTCTATCATCCAAACAAAATTCACTAGAAATAAATAGATGGCCCAAATTCCAAGTTTTTAAGAAAATTAGTAAACCGGAAATGCGCATTTTAGTGAACAGCTTTTTTAAGTTTTCAACGAATTTCATTAAATTTTGTGACACAAACTATAAAATTTGTCAATTATAATTTTGATAACTGGAGTAAAAGAAAGTTCTGTGAGTGTTTCACACCAGAATTTTTTTCTTTAAAGTTGGTAGATATATCGATTAATCATAAAAAAGTGTGGTAAAATTATATCTGAAACATTATTTCCTTGGAAAATTAATGTAAGTTTTTCTCGGAGAAGGGGTGATGTAACGTTTAGAGGTTTTCCTCTAAATTACCATTTATGTCCAATTTAGATCCAATAAATAGATCTATCAATCCAACATATGTAAATTGTAATAAAGTCATGTGAATGTTCCAAACCAGACTTTTTTATTTATTAAAAAAGCAAAAAAAAAATAAAAAAAAATTAATAAATAAAATATGGGCCAGATGAAAATAGCAAGTGCTATAGGTGGTAAAGTTACCCACAGAATTGTCTATATTCTTTGAAATTCAATTTCCCGAATCACAAATTTCATTTTGTACCCTTTGCTTGTGGTGAATATATAAAATGTACTATAGCAGCTACACACTCGAAGAACTAAGCTTATTAAAATAAAAAATTTAATATTCTATGAATATAACATAATATGTTCGAAATTTTCTATAAGAATATTGTAAAAAATGAAACTGAATAATATATGCATATCATTTTTAATAATAAAATATTAAACTTTTATCTATAACTGATATAAAAAAAAAAAAATTGGTGTTAAACACACACACAAATCTCTCTTACTCCATTATAATTGACAAAATTTAGAGTTCGTCGAAAACTTAAAAAAAAACTGTTCAGTAAAATTGCGCATTGTCGGTTTGCTAATTTTCTTGAAACTTGGAATTTTGACCTACTATTTATTTCTAATTAATTTTGTTTGGATGGTAGAATTGTATAATCAACTATGATAGTAGCATTTTTGAGAAAAACATAACCCCACCCCATTCCTCAAAAACCCTTTTAAATGACTTCACCAGAAGAAATGTTACAAATAAAAGTTGTGGCCCGCCCACATTGCTAGTTAAAAGAAAATCATTGGATCCGTTTTCAAGAAAATATCAGAAAACTGAAAAATACATTTCAGGAAAAATGCACTTCCGGTCATCCATTTTTTTTTTTTTTTTTAAACTCGGAATTTCAAACAAGACATTCAATTAATATTATTTAGATTACAGAAATGTATAATAAACTGAAATAGCATTTTAGTGGAAACCCCAACCCACCTCTCACCCAAAAGTGAGCTTAAATGAATTTCCCAGAAGAAATGTTTTGAATAAAAGTTGTAGCTCTTTGTATGCGTAGTAACATGATTTAAAGAAAATCGTCCCAGCCATTTTTGAAAAAATCGTAAAAAAGTAAAAAAAAATAAACTAGTAAAGTGTTACTTCCGGTTGAGGAATTTTGACAGATAACGTACTGTCAGATACCATGGTGATTCCTTAACTTCAAGTTTCAATTTTCTACGGTATTTCGTTGTTGAGGTATACTGTTCACATACACCACACACACACACACAAAGGGACCATTTGCTAAAAACCACTTTTTTGGACTCAGGTGACCTCAAAACGGATATTTCCCGTGAAAACTCGATATCGAAAGTTTGACACGATTACAATACTTCCTCTTACCCTGGGAGTAAGAGATAGTACAAAATAGAGTCTGTCTTTTTGCTGTGTTTCGCTACAGTTTACTTGATTACATTTTTTTAATATTTTTTTAACGGATTGAGCAACAGAAACTACAATTTTGGCTACTCGTACACAATCAGTAGCAAAGTAGTCGTAATTTACGAACATTTTTGAGGATCCACTTTACATATTCGGCAGATGAGTTGTTGATCGAGATTAAATATCTTCTTTTTTTTAAAAAAACAGTAGAATCAGTGGCAAAAATTCGATTTTTCTCACTAGTGAGTTGCACACTATTTTCTCTCACTAGAGTGTGAATGTAACTTGAAATCTAATTAGTCCGACATCTAGCGGCAATACGTGAAAACAAGATCAATAACGGATAGAGCGGAAGTGGGCAATACAAACGAAACAGGTTAAAAAGAAAGAGTGGAAGTAATAGACTTGAATTAAAATACAATCTCAGTATTTGCACCGTTTCACATTTTTTATATTCATATATCCATATAAATTAAGAATCAATTTAATACGATAGCATAAAAAATTTAATATTGAACTCTAGAGAAAAGTTCTTTCCAACACTCGTTTCAGACTCGTGAGAATTATTCCACTCAAATCACTGGCTAATATTATACTTTTAATTTCTTATGGTTAAAAGAAAATACAGTGTGACCAACTTTCATGTAAACAAACTTTAAGATTTCGATGAAATTGTTAAAATATTTTAATTACTTATATTACATAAATTAAATTAGAAGTTTCTTAAATTAATGAGGTTATTACACATGTTCATATTCTTGCATTACAGGCAGGATGTGGCAAACTGATGAGGCAAAACAGTCAATGTTACTTTTAGTTGTTAAAACTCAATACAGATAGACAATGCGGGTTTAGTATAATACCTTAAATTATTTCTTAATACTTTTTTTTTTTTTTTTTGGGGGGGGGCGCATCAACTTCTAAGGTTAAAGGTTATTAGCGCCCCTCAGCTTGTTTCGTTCTCTACCCGGTCCGCACGAGCTTGGATGACACATATTCAACCTTTGTAGCGTCCACATCAATGCCTTGTCTAGCAAGGCATGAGGAGCCCGAGGTGATTGAATATAGTACCACACATCCCCTCTTATTTCATCAATCATGTCGACGAGGGGGAGTGTGGATCCCTTGCTGTGTCATCCTTTTTTTATTAAATCTTATTTAAATATAAATATTATATATTAACAATTATATATAAAATAAATTAATATGACAATTCTGGATCTATTTGCATCATTTAAATGTGGAACTCTTGCATGCAGATAAATAACGAATTTTATGTAATATAAGCAAGAAATTATCCTGAAAATTTATGTAATCTATCCTAAAGAGGCTATTTGCTTGCTGTAAACTATTCTATTTTAGGTGTGCAGTACTTTTAACAAATATTCCTGCACACTCTTAAGTGAACTAATCCTAATGTTAATCTAAACCTAATAGGGTTGAAATACTTTTATAAAATTTCTTTCAACCCCGAAATAAAATATCTAAACTAAACTTTCACCCCACATTCTCGCCAATAAATACATTCACACATAAAAGCATTCTCGCCAATAAATTCATTCTCGCTAATAAATACATTCACGCCAATAAATACATTCTCGCTAATAAATACAATCGCACTATAAATACATTCACACTAACATATACATTCATACGAGGGGAAAGTACTCGATATTCCTTTCCCCTACATAAAAAAGAACTAACCTAATTGGGTGAAGTACTCGATATTCCTTCACCCAAGTTTAATTATCCTAACTAACCTACCTACTAACTTAGATATTTCTATACAAGTTAATATGCTTTAAAAAATCAAATAGCCTCTTTATATAAGGAGAACCCTCTTGTAGAATAGCGCGCTTGTCATGTGGCAGGCCTGCTCTTTCTCTCTGAGTACGCAGAGCCTGACACCCTTCCAACACGTGCGCCACCGTTAGCCTTTCTCGGCATCGAGAGCACCTCGGCCTTCTTCCGCCAATAAGGAGGTGCCCATGGGTCACACGTGTATGACCAATCCTCAGCCTCGTCAAAATCACAGAGTCATGCCGCGGGAAATTCTCGACTGTAATACTTCGCACACGTGGTTTAATGTCTTTAAGCTTTTCGCTCATCCTGCCCCACTGACTTTGCCATTTCCTATTAATAATGCGTTTCATATATATTTGTAGGTCAGTGGGGCGAACGGGTCTGATTTCTTCTGTTTGTGTAGAGGCAGCTCGCCTGGCTGCCTCGTCCGCCCTTTCATTACCGGACACGCCAATGTGGCCCGGCACCCAGGCGAACGTTACCCCTTGACCACGTGCGCTTAACTGCAGCAATAAGTTGTAAACATCTAAGACCATTGGGTCTGTCGAGAATCGGTCCCGGAGAGCCATTAATGCACTTAATGAGTCCGTCAATATTAGCGCTTTTTTGTAATTGTTATTCTTGATTAATTCTATGGCCTGGCATATAGCAAACATTTCCGCAGTGTACACGGTTGCATAATGCGTAAGTGTCCAACTAAGGGTGACTCCTTCCGTGTACACCGCGCTACCCACACCGTCGCCTATCTTCGACCCATCTGTAAAGATAGGTCGGGAGTCATAATAAATATTTAGAATTTCTTAATACATATTATTAGGTTTTCAAATCGTCAGGCTTAAAAATTATAACGAGATGTTGTATACTGCAATGGCCAGAGGAGTTTTTTTAAAAGAAAAAAGAATTCTTTATTACTCAACGTTTCAGGTATCATTGGTGCTGACCTTCTTCAAGGAGCTCTTTAAGGTAGAAGAGGAATTGTGTACTTTGAGAACGTTGAGATTGAAAAATCATTTTTGAAATGAATTTAATTTTTTCATCTCAACGTCCTCATCATGCACACTCTTCTCCTACACTAAAGAGCTCCTTGAAGAAGGGCATCAGTGGGAAACGTAAAAACTTCTGTGACTATTACCGTATAAACATCTCGTCCTATTATTAATGTAGATTGTTGTAGGGAATTATTGCGCTCTGAAATATTTATTGTGCCACCCGGAGCCTTCTCCAATGCACAGTCTTCTCCAACACTGCCTATCACCGGACAATGAGTTGTAGAGGCTCCTAGGAAGAGAAAATCTAAGGGCAGCATGCTGGATTCGAACCCGGGACCTGAGTCCAGCGCGCTACCACTGAGCCAATCAAAAAAGTTATTGGTTAAACCACAGCCACTACGAATCCTACCCCAATCGCAAGCAAGTGGCTCGGAAACTAACTTGAGCCCGTAGTTCAGTAGTTCAACTTTAACGAGCTAGCGGGATTGATCGCACGCTCGATGGATCTACAGATTCTATCTACTGATTCCTGTGCATTGCCTCAAGTATAAAGGTTTCAGTAACCCACGTAATTTACAAGCAACCCTGCAAGAGGAAAGGATCAGGATTGGATTAGGTGGGGTGAGGGATTCACCAACCTGCAGAGCCAGAGGCTGATTGCATCCTGAAGGGTGGGCGATGGTGACGCCACATATCCACGCCCTAAAATCTAAGGGCAGCAAGCTGGATAAGAACTGGGACCTCCTTGTCGCTAGTCCAGCGCACTACTACTGAGCTAATCCTTTCCTTCTTCCTTGGCTCACGCCAGTTAACTGGGGACGGAGACCCGAGTTTGTGTACTGTGTTTGTCCTTGTCTGTGTAATGGGTTCAGATGTCTTGGAGAGGTGTTGTGATGCGATGAATAGTTGGGAGTTAGTTAGAGATTTTTAGAGAGTTGTTACTCGGATTATGAATTACTAATTTACGAAATTAGATATATATATATATATTTTAACAATAATTTAAAAGTTTGATAGATAAACTACAATTAATTTAAAATGATTTAAATTGTAACTAGAATGCACAATTATAATGATGATAAATAAATATATGTTTAAATACTTAAATAGGGACGCGCTCCGATGTATGAATTATGTCACTGGTAGGATCTTGATGTTACGCTGATAAAATAATGAAGAATAATCCTCCCCACTTCCTGTTGAGAGACGTTATATTGCCATCACTCACACATTGACAAGTCTGTAATTACGGGTCACACTAAAACATCTCTTGCCGTGTGTTGACCCTAGGTCTTGAATAGGTCGGCGAACAGGTGCGGCAACAAGTGATGGTAGTTATCAAAGGACTGTAGCCAGGTGGTCGGTCTTTTGAGCGATTTGTTGATTTTTGTATATTGGCCAGGCGGCTTCTGTGTACTGACCGTATAATGACCCTTTTGAAGCAGTGTGTCTTTGGCGGTTGTCCTTGGCGGTCCCTTTGACCGTGCACTGACCGCGGCTCTTGTATTGAATAATAGCGTCTGGCTGGCACCACTAGTTATAATTTTTATAATTAAAAATTATATATTTACCTTCTGTTATCACTTCTTCTTGTTATCACATTACATCTGTAAAGTATAGAGTGCAAGTAGTTTAAGTGTATAGTGTACTGTTCTGACGAAGTGTATGCAGTACTGAGCTATGGTAACCCGTGGTGTCGCTACTCCCCAAGTAACTGCATGCAGCAGATACTCCTTGCGGGGATCCTGTTATTATTACTTTTATTTGAAACATTCTTCGGAAAAAATTGCATTATTCAGAGTAATTGAGATATTAAAATTGAAATGTGTTTCTTATATTGTTGTCGGCTCACTATAATATAATCATTGCCAATCCTCTCGTCACCTGTATATTCATGTTAGGTTAAATGATCAATATTTGAAATTTAAAATAAAGCTTGTTATTTTTTAAAGAACTATGTTGTGAGGTGTACGAGAGAGTCTTGTGGTTGTTTCACCCGAGTTCTTTGCAATAATTAAATAGTTTAGAAATCAGATCAGTTTAGTAAACTTTCGTTCAGTTACTACTCTCGTTCAGCTACTACTCTCGTTCAGCGGCCATACTTAACTTGTACTCCTATGAGCAAACTTAATCTCGAGTTTGTAATAATGGCCTTTTTTTATTCTCTTGTGAAATAGGTAACCATTTTATGTCATATTTAATCTCTTCATAATGAGGGAACAAATGTAAGTATAAAACTCTTATTTTATTTAATCAGGATGAGCTGGAAAAAAAAAATCTGTCCATTTTAATATGACCGGTTTACATGTATTATTAAAATATCTCGTAAAACTTCCGATAAGCGATAAATGTCTATATGTGCAGTTAATGTATCAAGTTTAAAGAAAATCGTTGTTGTAATCAATTTTTGGGAGAAAATTGGAGAAAAAAAAAAGGAAATTATTCGGTGAAATTATAAATTTTTGTGTGCCAAAATTTTACAATCTTTACAATTAAGGAAACTTTTAATCAAATAACAGAAGGGAGGGATTAACCACTTAGCTATTAAGTGGTTAACGCGTTAAAATCCCACGCGGAGGTCCTGGATTCGAGTCCAGTGCTACACCTAAATTTTTTCTTCCTAGGAGCCTCTACAACGCAATGTTCGGTTGTACTACAGTGTTGTCTAAAGCGAGAGAACATTGTCTGGAAGCCGGCAGTGCACTGAGAAGGCTCCTTAAATTAAAAAAAACAAAATCAAATAATAAATACAAATTTTAATATATTTTTTTTTAAACAAATATAATATGACCAACTATATTAATAAGTAAATATTCTTTAAAAAATTATTCTAAACCAAGCTGCCATATTATATCATTCGATTGTGATAAATAAGTACATTGGCCAATATATTGTGAAAAATATTTTCCACTTACAACTGACATACCAACGTTCATAATAAAATTGTATGAAAGATGAAAATGGTATATATCATTTATGAATATTGAAATAGATTGACATTTTCTACAAAAATATATATATATATATTTCATATATATATGTATTATATTATTTATATTTCTTGCCTTTATTTTGTAAGAAATACGTTTATAATTAATAGTTAGCTATAAAATATGATTACATTATGATAAATATGATAATTTTTTTAAAAAGAAATAACAAGAATAAATAAATCAAATCTGGTTTGAAATATATCTTTATACAAATCCAGTTTCCGGTTTCAAACACTCGCCATTTAAAAACAATGGATTACATTATTTACAGCTTCATTGAATAAATGATATTTAATACAGTAATTGATTGATATCTCTTATGATTGGCGAATAGATGAGCTCAGTTGGTTGTGGCAGTCGAAAATGCTCATCAGGGGGGGGTCTGGACACGGCTATTAGTGAGACGTTGCTGTGTCTTTCACGGAGCTCTCTCAGGCATCTGGTTGCATCTCTTACTGGACATTGTGTTTTAAGGAGATGTCTCTACGTAATGGGGCTCATGCCGGATCCATTTTGTAGAGTCTGTGAGACAGAGGATGTAACACCCATCCATCTAATGACAGATTGCCTGGGTTGTGAGGAGATTAGGTTCAGGTCCTTTGGTCGGAGCACGATGTCTGTGGAAGAGCATAGGCTATTTCCCCTTAACGTTATTGTCTGATTTGTTCGGACTGGGGTGAACCTTAGATATATTAGACCCGGGTCTGGATATTTGTTCTAGACCCGGTTTGTTGTTGTTTTTCTTGGGGTAGCTATATGGGCCCAGTGAGGTTTTAGATAGCGCAGGGCTTGGGCCCTCCCCACAGATAAATAATAATAATAATAATAATAATAATTGGCAAACTAGAGTATATGGACATTCGTTGTAGCATAAATTTTGGGAAACAGTAAAAATTCTGATTGACCTGTTGTGCCATTTATTATTTGATACTTGGATTAAAATCGGTAGTACAATTTTAATATAATGATTTATTTATTTGTCAAATAATTGTAAACTTTAAGATGTCGTTTAAAGTAAAACACTGTAGTGTTTATGATATTTGAAAAAAAAAATATCAAAATTTAACTGTAAAACCAAAAAAAAAACTGACTATCATATTTAAATGATATTTAATCGTGATTAAGCTATCCTTTAATTTTAAACTGCTGGACATAAGTATTGCACAAAATTTCAAAATACATCATTTGAAGTTGAAAGGTATTTTCGTATTTTTTTGTTATGGATTCATGTTGTTAAACTCTAATCGAAAGGATAAAAAGAACAACTACCAAAAGTTTAAGAAAAACCTGGTTTTATTACACAGAATAAAAAATGAAGCTAAAAACAAAAACCTCTAAAATTCAAAATTAAAATTGTTCTTATTTATTATCACTTCTTCATTTTTTTCAGTATTTAGTGATACCTCCTCTTGCTTTGATAATTGCAGCAAGCCTCCTTGGCATTATATTGGATAACCTCTTGAGAAATTCATTCCATTCTTCAATAATTGCTGCACGTAGCTCCCTGAGAGTGCTAGGGGCAATCAGGCGAAGTCTGAGCCGTCTTCCAATTATGTCCCAAAGGTGTTCTATCGGATTTAGGTCTGGACTTCTCGCTGGAGAAACCAAACGTTGAATCCCAGCATCCGTAGGTACTCAAGAACAGTCGAACAGTGTGGCGTCTGGCATTGTCTTGCATTAATACAAAATCATCACCGACTCTTTCAGAAACTGGCACAACATATCACTGAAGAACCTCTTCAAGGTACTTCCGGGCATTTAGCGTCCCTTTTTTCAGTCTATACGTCCATCAAAACTTATGCCTCCCTAAATCATAACACCGCCTCCATCAAAAGCTACTCTTGCAAAAATGTTAGCCTCTGCAAGTTTCTCACCTTGACGCCTCCAAACTCTCATCCTTGCATCTGGAGAATGTAGGGTGAATTTCGACTCATCTGTGAATAAATCACGTCTCCAATCCTCTGTTGTCCAATTGACATGTTCTCGTGAGTATTGCAGTCTGGCGACTCTATATTCTCTGGTGAGAAGAGGGACAGTAGCGGTATCCTGGGAGCCAAGTTTACTTCATTTAACCTTCTTCTGGCTGTCCTACTTGAAATATGGACACTACGGACATCAGCGATTAAGTGACGTAATTGTTTGCTAGTGGCGAACCTGTTCCTTAACACTTTGAGATGAATAAATCTCTCATCTGTCCGAGTTGTACTTCTGGGACGGCCCATGGCAGGTCTTCGGGAGTATCTCCCTGTCTGTAGCGCATTAATATTCTTGAAACAGTGGATTGGTTCATTCCTAGCTTCTGAGCAATAATTGACTGCTGAACCCCTTCTTCATGCAAATCAATGCTTCTTGGAATAATTACCAAGAAGAAGCACGTTAAGAACAAAAAGCAAAAATAAAAAAGAACTGATAAGAAAAAATTCAACAAAAATGTGTAGGAGAGAGAAATTATCACAAACAGTGAAAGTGAAGAACTGGGATTATTATCTTGTTTTCAAGAGTTCAGAGAATTAGTCATTTAAAAACATAAACAAATGGTTAAGTCTCGTATTTCTCATGGATCAGAGTCCACTCACAACGAATCCACAAAAAAAAAAGTGTAGTAATAGAGTGTAACTTCAAATTTCAACCTTTTGAAATTTTAGGCAATACTTTTGTCCAGCAGTTTAGATTCATATATGATTGCAAATCTGTTCTTAGTAGTTGTGAAGATATTCTAAGTAAATGGACAAATCATTTGCATTGTAAAAATATTGAAAAAATACTTAATTCAAAATACAATGATAGTTATACATTGAAGGTCATTTATTGGGGGTGAACAATATTTGAAGTATGACTGTAACTTTAGATTTATAAGAATTATTGCCCAATTGAGACTGTCCAACAAAATTCTTATTAGATTGTTTAATAGTGGAAAATGCAAAGGAAATATGTAATATATGTAATTATATGAATTCGAATCTCTTTTACACGTATTTATTTAAACGCAATTATAATAAAGTTCTAAGAGATCAATTCTTAGTTAGTGTATTGATAGCCAAAATGGAGCGAAAGTAAATTTTACTCATACGTTAATAATTTCTGACAATTAAAATTAAAATCTGTAGCAATTTATGTGTTAACTATAATTAAAAAAAGTGATTTTATTTTAAATTTGTTTTGGAATATATAATTTTATTTATTTATTACAGTAAGAGGAAGTATTGTAATCGTGTAAAATTTTCGATATCGAATTTTCACCGGAAATATCCGTTTTGAGGTCCGCTGAGTCCAAAAATGTGGTTTTTACCAATTGGTCTGTGTGTGTGTATGTATGTATGTACGTGAACAGCACAGCTCAAAAATGAAAAACCGCAGAAAGTTTAAACTTGATAGATATAACCAAGGGGTCCGTTGTCTGTCCAAGTAAGTTATCTGTCAAAATTCTTTAACCGAAAATAGCATTTCACTGAATAGTTTTTGTTGTTGCTTTTTTGCAATTTTCTCAAAAATGGCTCCAACGATTATCTTTAAACTTTGTATATCAACTAGACATACAAACAGCTACAACTTTTATTTGAAACATTTCTCCGGAAAAATGCATTTAAGGGCACTTCTGGGGGAGGGATGGGATTAGTTTGTCCTTTAAATTGCTGTTTCAGTTTATTACACAATTCTATCATCTAAATAATAATAATAATTAGAAACAAATATGTTTTTTTTTGGGGGGGGGGCATCGACTGCCTGGACCATTAGCGGCATCACGGAAGTACGTTTTTACTGAAAAGTTTTTCTATTTTCCTAATACGGTTTTCTTTAAACGTCAGCGATTTTCTTTGAACTAAATATGGGTACTACACATATAAAGAGCTAAAATTCTTTTATTTGCTACATTTCTCCTGGTAAACTCATTAAGGGATTTTTGGGGGAGGGGTAGTGTTATGTTTGCCTCTAAAGTTCTATCTTAGTTGATTATAACAATTCTACAATCTAAACAAAATTAATTAGAAATAACTTGATTGCTATAACTCCGAGTTTAAAGAAAATTTGTTAAAACAGGAAGTACGTTTTTACTGAACAATTTTTGCGATTTTCTCCATAAAAATACCGATGGAGTTCATTAAATTTGGTATACTATACTAACTGTAATATTTGTCAATTACAATTTGGAAAACTGGAGTAAGAGAAATTTGTATGAGTGTTTCATACCAGATTTTTTTTTACATTATAATTATTATCTTAATGTTTAAGAGTAATTTTTAAGTTAGTTTTATGCTTTATTAGTTTAACTCTATTTTGTAGTTTATGTATTTTATTTGTATAAAATATTATGTTCATTAAATATTTGAAAAATGTGTAGAACAAAGCCAACTTCCTGTAATGTGTTGTATATTGCATAAGTATAGATGAATATTATTATTATCTCCAGTGTTTCGAGAAAATCTACAAAACATCTCATTAAGGTCAATCCCACAAAGCATAGTTAAATGTAGTGGAAGAAAGCAATGAAAATTAATAGTTTAAGAGTTTAGAATATTTTATAGTATCCAAAATTGTATTTTAATAATTTATAATTATCTTAGTGCAGTGAATTTACCTTCAAAAAGAGTGTATTTTAGTGTCAGGTACTGTAAATTGGGGTCATGGCAAATAGAAAAACAAAGGCACAAAATCCCGTTAAGTTAATTTTTTTGTACAAGAAAATTCCCCCCCTAGAGAGAGAGCAATTCTAAAGAATAGGGTCAGCCATCAGCTTTAAGAGAGTACAGAGTCTCACTTCTGCTTTCAAACAACAAAGTCTGTATTCTACTTCCAAAGCCAGAACACTTCAGGAATCGCTCTCTTAGTATCAGTGCCAGTTTCAAAATAAATTAAATAAGTTTATAATATCAAATAAGTTGTAGTTATTATTTTAACAGTATATATTTATTAATAACAGTGGTGACTTCTTAATTATTCTTAATACTTCTATCTTTTCCTCAATCATACTTACAAGCCCTTTTTCAACTTACATACTTACAAGCCCTTTATACAAAACCGCTCGTGTTACACAACCAGCTACTACAAATACACATCATCACACCATAACATTACATAAAGATTATATAGTCTATTTTGTACACGAACAAATTGGAATTTCTTTCCGCTGAAGTTGGTGCATATAAAAGCTTGAAAGGACCATATGTCCAGACAAGAAAATGTTTAATCAGGCTTGTAGACGAATAGCCTTTTAACGGGGTTGATTATAATGATGGTGGGATCATAATTATTTACCTTGAGAGAGCGCCCTTTTCTTCAATCCATTTGTTAACATCAGTTTTAACTTGAACCTGGCTCAGAGCAGCCCCCGGCAAGCACATCTTCAGAAGTGTTTTAAACAAAAGTTCTAAGTTTATATCTTTACAAAGTGTATTTCCGGTTACCTATGTATTTTCTTCAAATACGTAATACCATCGCATTTTTATCTAAGTGAGCAGAACCGCTTATGGTACTTTAGCTTAAAGTTGCCTCCGTTTTCACAACCCCAAACGTATATTATACCTTGGGAAAAAACGTATTAAATAAAAGTGATATCCATCCGGTTGATGGATTTTGTCCGAAATATAGGATCATCAGTTACAGTGGAGGTACTCAAACAGGATATCATCAAATTTGAACAAATTACAATTTATTTCTCTTCTTATCTTGAAATATTTTATTCACACACAAATTTTTTCGTCCTGAGAGGATCTTTATACGTCCATTTCCGGTGAAAACTCAGTTACGAAAACTTGACCCGATTAAATTACTAATATAGTAAAAAAAAAGGTTATATAAACTTAAGCATAAATCGTTAATTTATATAAACACAAGTTAAATGAAAATGTTAATTTTGAGAAGTTAACGGAAATTTATGGCCACCTGTATCAACAAAGTTTCTTGGTTTATGTAAACCATTGGGTTTAAAGATGTACATAATATATATAAATTCTAAATGGAATACCCCTGTATTATATTGAATTAATTTATATATTCATTTATGTATTTATGTAAGACCCTTCTATACAGTTATTTAACAGTATTATATATGTTTATTGCACGGAACTATCCACAATTGTTAGGAGTTCTTAATAAAATAAGATCAGTGAAGTGAAGATAAAAAAAGGGACTTAAATGATAGTTTTTATAAGGATGATGGTGCCAAATATTAGAAAATTTTCCAAGTATTAGATGCCCGAAGAGTGTTTTAGAAAACTAATCAAATTAATAGCATTCCAAAAGTGATTCCTTTATCACATTAGGCATGCTCACAATATGTCGGAAACAAACCTCAGACACGATCACAAAATGGCGGTATCTACCCAGCTGCCAGCACATCATCAACCAACAAGATGGCGAATCTCCTCACCATATACTCTGGGCAAGAGGGGAATTATTTTTAATTTTATTTTAATAAGAAAAAACTTGTCTTACCGGGGGATTCGATCCTCTAATCTCTATGTTGGAATTCCAACATCTTAACCAGTGGTCCATCTTAACACAATGGTCCTCTCGCCAACTGTAATAATCAACGTACACTTTTATTCCTAACTTCCCTCATCCCTGGCCATCATCAGCTTACTGTAGGCGAGAGGGGAAATAATTTTTTTAATAAAAAAACTTACCTTACCTGTCATTCGGTCCTACAATCTTTATGTTGGGAAGTCCCTCACCCATTCCCACTCAGGTAGAATCGTTCTCTCGCTAGCTAACTATAGTTTTCAACGTACACATCTATTCTCAATTTTTATTCCCTGGCCCATTCGTACACAAAAATCGATCATAATTCTAATTAGTAGCGGATTGGCACCTAATTTATGCACAAAATAAACAAAAAAAGTTTTACTTACCCTCCAACTGTCTGCCGTATTTTCAATGCTTAACACAATGCGCACAATGAGAACTGAACTTCTAGTACAACAATCTACACTAGTAAGATTTATCTCCACTCCTATGACGTCATAGCATTGCGAGTTTCGAGTATGCGCTGATACTATATCTGTACTGCCTTATATTGATTATATCATCGTAATATTCGAATATACATTTTGATTAATATTGATTTTATTGTATATAAATGCCTGCCACTGCCTTCAATTCTAGATAAACTCAATAATATTATTCCCATCCACCAGATATATACAATAGAAGTGTACGTTGAAATTTATAGATGACAATTTTTTTCTTATTAAAATGAAATAAACCTCTTGAGTATATGGTGAGTGGATCCGCCACATGTTGGTTGATGTTGTGCTGGTAGCTAGTTAGATTACACCATATTGTGAGCGAGGTTAATGTGAACTGATAGTCAATTTTGGTATAGATGGGCGTGGCCTAAAGCGGTGGGAGAAATGAAGACACCGATTTGGATCGATCGATGGATCGATATGCATGATATCGATGGTGAATGAGTAGGGATTATGTTGAGGAAGAGGTTGGGAAATGGAGGCTTTGGATTGGATGTTAGGTTGAGTGGTGGGGTGGTGGATGTGCTCGTCGAGTTCGATGTTGGTCGGTGGAAAGTAATGGTGGCAGTGGGTATGGAGGGGGTTAAATAACGGCATGGGATGATAGGTTGATGAGTGGTGGACAGATCCATAACCAAAGGGGTCCGAGAATGGAGATGGAGTTGCCACGCAAAAAAGTTGCCCGTTTTTCCTTTACTCCTAGCTTAGATTAAATTAGACTTCCTTTATTGAATTGGGCTTATTCGTTCATGGGCCCGTAAGAAATCCATTTTCACTGGCAACCATGAAATCTAGTTTAGACTATATTAAATTTTCTATTATAATTGGACTTGTTAGTTAGTTAATTGACATTTTCCTCCCAAAATTTTGATATTGTAAAAAAAAATTTAATAAGATCAAAGAAAAATCTTAAAAAAATAATGATTTTTTTTTTATTAACACAATATATTTCATTCTCATTTCAACATAATATGTTGTATTTTTATGATGTTAGTATAAAGAATATTTATTTAATTACGTTAAGAGTTGAATGTGTAGATAGAGTGCAGCTACTTCTGCAGATCCTATGTGCATTGTGCAATTATTAAAGGTATTACTATAAAGATTGAGTTAGATTTTTAGACCAGGATACCTGCAGAAATGCAGAAATATTTAGATGTGTAAGATTCAAACTAATTTCACAATTCAGTATGTAAAAAAACAAAAAAAAAACAAGCGAAACTAATGAGGAAAAAATTCAATGTACCTATAATGCAATATTTATGCTACATAAATTTTGGTTAAACATCTGTTCAAGTTATCTAACTTAATGCAATTTACATTACCGTCCCCCATCCCTTCAATTAAGAAAGAAGTACTTAAAGCAGTACCTCATAACTATTTATATTTTTTGAAGAAACTGGAAAGTTCAAAATTATTATTAAAGCTAACCATGTTTACTATTTTAATGTTGTTTGTATTCACTTTAAGATATTCACCTTGATATATTTTGTAATATTTGTTTAAAGTGAGTTCCGGCAAATAAAGATGATGTTAAAATCTCAACCAACATCTCTATATATTTTATATCATTTTCAAGGCTTACAAACAAAATATAGAACAGTATTTCGTCAAAAATTCAAGTACAAAATCATTAGGGTAATGTTTTAGGCGTGATGACGGGGGAATAGGGAAGAAGACGCAGTCTTTACTTCTCTCATGTTTGCCACCACGTGGCATCATGGAAATTAGTCGAAGGGTAGTGAGATCAGTAGCGAACGTATTGCAAAAATTCTTCAATAATTTTGTGTGATCTTCTGTGTTCTATGAACATTTTATACGCATCAGTTATATCTGGTGAATACCTGAATTTTCATAACGTATTAGTAAATTTTAATATACTATATTAATTGCAATTGAAATGAATGATTTCCATGCTGTAAGTTAAAATTGGACTCGTAGCCATTGTGTTTACCAAGTTTGATGTCAATCAACCATGTTTCCTTCACAAAGGAGAGGTACACAGCTATCTTTGGTACGTCATCTATCCTACCATAGTAGGAGAGACGGCCATGTGTAGTATACTTGTATTTAGTTTCTGGAATAAATGAGAATGTCTTTATTACAAAAAATAACTTTTTTTTTGAAGATAATGGTAGTTGACATATATTTTATTATAAGCAGAACCTCTTTAATATATCTCTCCGATATGGTAATACAGGGCAGAACTTTGAAATGTGCGTCGTCTCTCCTAACTTTACGCTGTAGAATAAATACAACTGAATTAGTTAGAAACGATGTCTCGCTTGAAGTATTGTTTCGAAGAAATTCGGATTACGAGAAAACAAAGTTTTTAGCGAATCTTCTGAGTGTTTTTGTTTATAAACCTTTAATTTATGCATGCTCCATGCAATATACTACATGCATTTCAATTCAGCAATATGTATAAACATTAGTAACATTAACTGAAAATTTTTATGGCTTGAAATTAATATCAAGTTAAAAACAAGTTAGCAAAATAATTTTTTTAAATTCAGGCTGAGCATTAGTAGGTGCCAACAGGTGCCAGAAAGAATGACAGACAGAATAAGACGAGCTCGTTCTCTTTCGAAAATGGAGCAGTTGAAGATGATGTGTTGCCAAGTCTGCAGACTTTATAAGATCGCACGAGCTGTCAAGGATTCCAAACCGATGAAGATACGCTCTAGTTCTGCCATGCCCTGAGAGTACCTGTGTCACTGTAAAATGGACTCGCAGCTGTGATCTCCTTCTCGACTGTATGGTCGGAAAGAACTCCTTTGTGAGAGAACAAAGGTGTGTGTGTTTGTAAGTGTGTGTGTATACATATATTATCTCAAAAACGAAAAATTTTCCAGGAAGCTAAAACTTAATTTTAGTACTACTACCATCATCTGACACAGAAAATTTCGGGCAAAATCCATCAACCGGAAATTGCGACTATAATAAAATAATGTTGTAAATTGGATGTTGGTTCAGTCATACAAAAGAACTCTTTTTAAATTTCTACCAACGTTTCGGCAAATTTATTACCTTCTTCAGGGTCTGTACAACGTCTCAATACAATTCAAACAAATAAAAAATAAAAAAAAATAGAAAACAACAAAAATGTAAACTTAAAATAAATATTTTCAATAATTTTTTTTAAAAATAAACTATATAAATAAACTAAATAAAAAAGTATGATATATATATAGCACATCTTAAATTTATTTTTAACTATAGTGTAGAACAGATCAATATTAAACTAATTCACAACTATTGAAACTTTGACAATATGTGGCATATATAAGAGTAAAGTATGGAAATAACTTAGGAAATGTACTTACAAAAATTTTCAGTTAGAATTATTTACAAACTGTAGTTTAACACGTGACATACATCACCAAGTGTTACGGACATTGGATGGGTCAAGGTTTATAATGGGATAGGAGATCGGATGGGAAAACCGTGTCTTATTCTGTATGTTGTTTTGGAAATTCCAGGAGATTGTTATAACTGAGGGATAGGTTTTTGGTGTCTGTTCTAAAATTGATAGATAATTTATCTTTTTTAATATGTATCATTTAAATGATACATGTTATCCAGGAGATTGTTATACTGAGGGATAGGTTTTAGGTGTCTATTCTAAAATTGATAAATAATTTATCTTTTTTTAATATGTATCATACTTTTTTAATATCTACCACCTACATAATATTAATAGACATTAGAAGCAATAGTGGAAGTCCAGATTTGAAGAAAATCGATTAAAAAAAAGTGTGAATTTAGATTAGAAGAGATTTGAACGGGGAGGGCGAGCCTCATTCCTCTGCGACCTACGATAAGAGGTCTATTATGGATCCCCTAAAATTATAGCACACCCCTCAGCTTCGCCCTTTTAATCAGGCCTCGCAAAGCTGAGAGCGGCTCCGTCATGAAGCTCATGGCTCATGGCTCCCAGTTGAAGAAATCTTGTCCTCGCCACATATCCTTTGTGAGTGTGCCGGGGTTTCCTCCTCAGTCTTGCAGAATCGGCATAACGCGTTGTCCGCAAGTAACAAGTGGTACAATGCCCTGTTAGTAGACCCACTATTAATTAGCCTTATATTCCTTCGTCTATGACTCAGTAGATCCATGGTAAATTTAGGCAAATGTCTCTTAATAAAGAGTTTTGCCTGCCTCTGTCTTGATGTACTCTCGCACCAATGCAGAAGCTGTACTTCTATCCAACCCTTGATAGAGGTTTGAATTAGGCTCCTGGACTACCCGCAGAAAGGTTCGGGCCTATAAAGGTATTCTTCGAACCCTCCCTCGCCAAGGCATCCGCCCTGTCATTGCTCAGGAATCCCCCATGTTCCGGCATCCAGGCGAATGTCAGCTTATTCCGAGCACCCACCTCGGTTAGGGCAGTTAGGCTTTCCTACACCAGTCATGAGACTATTTGGTGTGAAGAAAGTGCCTTCAGGGCTGCCTGACTGTCGGAGTATATGGCCACTCTCCTACCCTGTAAACCTTGCTTTATAATCTCCCTAGCGCAGAGCTGAAGCGCCACAACTTCAGCCTGAAAAACTGTGGCGTACTTCCCTAGGCTGGCCTTAATCTTGACTTTAGGCCTGCTCCTATGGACCCTAGCCCCGTTCCCAGCCAGAGTTTTGGAGCCGTCTGTATACCAGACCGAGTTACCGAACATGGGGGGATAGCCGTCCCAGTCGCCTCTATTCGGTATAACAATTTGGAAGTTCCTCTCAAAGTGTTGCGTGGGAACCATCCTGTCTGTAGGCATTCCAAGTAGATGGTCAGCCTTAATTTCTTCCATCAACCTCTGGTTACTGCGATCATGCCTAGAAGTGGATGGGTGGTGGCCCCTGCAAGAGCCTATGGATTCCCATTCTGGCTTCGCCTTGAACGAGGATATGTAGTGGTGGCGAATTGAGGAGGACCTCCAGCGCCGCAGTCGGGTTAGTTTTCATGGCAACCCAGGCATGCTCGCCTTTGGATCTCACTCAGCCTTTCCGCCACGCCCTTCTGCAGCGTCTTGGTCCACCACGCCACCGACCCATATGTAATCATGGGTCTGATGATCATGGGTGTAGATCCAAAGTGTCAAACTTGGGCGCAAGTCCCAGTTTCTCCCACAAAGCCGTCTCTGGCACCTACTGAACGATGTATTGGCCTTGTGTGAGATGTTGTCGATATGATGATTCTTAGTCCGTTTAAAGTGCGAATTTACATGTTGTTAAGTTTCTGGAATTTTCCCATAAATTTACATGTGAAATAGAATCGGAATGCCCTTTGAAAATTATAATAATCGGAATACAATAATCTTTTAAAGATGTGTAATAAAAGAAAGTTATTCAAGTTAAAGATGTGTGTTACATAAATAAATGATACAAGGGTGTGTATTAAATAGATACAGTTTTAGTGTTACAGACTGAACAAGTATAAACAATATGAATTCCTACCAATGTCAGTGTTACATTTTAACAGGACATCTATACACAATATCTATATTATACCTTTCACATTACACATGCGGAATACATTTTTTTTAAGTTATCTTTCTTAATTTTTTTGTTTTATATATATATATATGAATTCCATAGATTCATTTGAATCATAAACGATAAGCCTTGAAAAAAATAAAATAAATTTATCGAAACGTTAGCAGGAATTCATCTTGTTTTCACTTCTGATCGAACCTCACGAATTTTAATAACATTTAGTACCTATATAGATGAACAAATCAACCATATAACCATAGTGCTATTAAAAGTTTTACATTAGTACTTATCGTAACAAAACGAAAATGATATGATATAAAACTAACAAATGAATGGAAGCATTTCTAGATTAAGTACAATATCTAAATAGGTTTTTTTGCCCCACCTGTATTAGGGATATATACAAGAGAAAATATAAAATTTTTTATAGTATCACATTAAAAACGGCCATAGAAAATAACAGAGACCTAAATAATTTTGTGTTACTACCTACGTGTTAATGTACGTACAAAAACATTAAAATTGACACAAGTTTATAGTTTAGTTTTGCTTTTATTTGGTACATTTCATTTATTACCTATTTATTGTTAATTAGTTAACATGTTTTTTTACAAATTACAATGCATCATGAAATATATATATATTGATCGTTTACAAAAGTATATTGAGGTATCAGTGGATGTGTATGCCAGCGAGACGTGGGTTTTAACCAAGGAGGACGAAAGACTGCTAATTGCTTGGGAGAGGAAGATTCTAAGGAAAATCTTTGGCCTAGTGTAAGAAGGAGACAGGTACAGAATTAGGAAGAATAGTGAAATAAGAGCGCTGTACCATTAGCAAGATTTAGTAGTATAGATTAAGAGGGGAAGATTGAGATGGCTAGGGCATATAATGAGAATCGAAGATTCCAGGTTCCCCAGAAAAATAATGGATGGGCACCCAGGGGAGCGAGAAGAAGGGGAGGACCGAGGATTAGATGGCTGGGTGATGTAGAGGAAGACATCAGAAGTCTAGGAGTAAGGATATGGAGATGGATTGCATCCTTCCTGGAGAGAGGAGTGGGAACGGGTGATAAAGGAGGCCAAGGTCCTTCCTGGACCATATAAATTAAGTAACCTTTTTTTTTTTTTTTAAATTCCATAAGAGGATTATTATTTAATTATTCATGTTTGGTGAGGGTCCATAATCCATCGGGCCCATATAGCTACCCCAAAGACAAACTACAACAAACCGGGTCTAGAACCAAAATCCAAACCCTAGATTTACCACAGTCAGAACAAATCGGATCATAACTTTAAAGAGAAACAGCCTAAGCTCTTCAACAGACATCCTGTTCCAACCAAAGCTCCAGATTCTAAGTTCTTCACGATCCAAGCAATCTGAGAGCCCTATGACATAGAGATGTCTTCTTAAAACATAAAGCCCAGCAAGGGATCCAATCAGATGTCTGTTAGAACCAATCATATCATTAAAAGTCCGGTCCGCCTCCTCCCCCACCACAAATGGGCGTTATAAGAGTTTCGACAATCCACCAAACTCATGAATAGAGATGAAGGCTCTGACGATATCCAAATTTGATATTTTGTTCAAGATTATACCTGGCAAAATCCGCAAAATCGGACGCTTAGTGGATTTTTCAGCTCTTTTTGAGATTTTTTCGCACGATGAATATTCCAAAGATTTTGTTAGAAACATTTTTAAAGTAAAGTAATGCCTATTTTTTCAGGCGGGCTTAACGTCCAACTACCAAATTAGGTGTCGTGGACGGGGGCGGAAGCACCTACTTTACTATTAACATTTTTTAAACAAATATAAAATTTAGTAGTTATACGCTGGACTCGAACTGGGGTCCTCCCACTTACAAGTCCACGCTCATAACCACTACACCAACACCCGCTCCAGAAACATTTTAAAACAAATTAGATATGAGTAGGATACTACTTCCACTTTATTTAGTTTTACGAAATAAAATTATGGTCAATCTTATAAAAATATTTAATTATTTTTTCTTCCAGACAGTCATAACAGAAACAAAATTACTGACACTATAAATCCGTTTTCTTTATTGGACTTAAAAAACTTTTAGAAAATATGATAGTTGGAATTAAATGACAAAAAATCCTGATATATAATATATGTATAATATACTTTATTATAAAGCTCGAACTAATCTAGTTGTGTTATCTTCAGAATGACCTGGTTCCCCTGTATAGTATAATAAAGTGTATTATACATATTATATATAGGACATTTTGTCATTTAATTTCAACTCATATTTTGTGAAATTTTTGACCATTATGTTGTTTATGAGACAAAATTTAAATGACAATTCTAAAATATATATACTGATGACATAATTATTTTATCTCAACAGACATACATATCCAATATTAAAGTTGGTATACAATTGAAAGGAATTAATTAGAAATCACCTAGGTATAAATTGAAGTTTTGAACTTAAGTGTAGAATAAACACGTTAAATCTTGTTGTGCAAACCATTTACAATATTGAATGTGTTCACTATTCTAATAATGTTTATTCAACGTTACACCTTCTCACCACATCAGTCAGCCCCACATATACGCACTCATAATATATATGTAATACTGATATATGTATGTGTGTTGTGTGTATGAGTATATCCAAGTGTGTGTGTACAAGTAGCGTCTTTCTTAGTTATTACAGAATTTTGGGTAAACACTTTAGAAGACTTGTTAAGTTGTTGTTAATAATGTAAATACAGAATTTTTAAAAAAGATAAAACATATATTAATAACAATGAGATGTTTGTACTACAATGGTCAGAGGAATTTTTAAAGAAAAAGAATTCTTTGTTGTACTACGTTTCAGGTAACATTGGTGCCCTTCTTCAAGAGCTCTTTAGGGTAGGAGACTAGTGAACGTTGAAGACTTTCCCAAAACCTAGAGCAACAAAGAATACTTTTTCTTTAAAAACTCCTCTAGCCATTGCCGTAAAAACAGGTCATTGTAATTTTAAGGTGTGACGATTTGAATACCATTTTATTAAAAGCCTTTTAATTTTACAGTTAGCGCAATATAAACATAAGGAAATAAATTATGAAAAATATATTATTTGAATGAATCAAAGTTCGTGTTATTAAATTGGTATATTTGAAAGATCCTCACGCGTTGGTCTAGTGGCTAGCGCTCTCGAATTTATGCGAGAATTCAGTTTTCGATTCCCGTGAGTGAAAAGTCAGTGTTGACCCAGCATCGTGAAAAAAAGTGGGAAGCTACAGTTGGTAGCGCCCTAGGTAGCGAAGGCTGGAACTAAACGGCGAGGAAACTGCGGCATGCCGCTGTAAGAAGAAACCGCTGCAATGAATGCCAATTTTTTTCGAAACTCAGTTTTCACCAAAAATTTTTCCTGAATACGACACTTGTATTCTCGTCGGGATGTAAGAACAAAATATTTCAAAAAGGCGAAAATCGAAGGAAGCATAAGCTTAATATTCCATTAAATACCACTGCCACATCTAATACAAAGGTTTTGGTCAAAATCCATCAACCAGAAGAGCAACTGCACTCTGTTTTGCGTCATTTTCTCGTAACGAAAACTTCAACGATTTTCATTAAATTTCATGTACTTCTTGCCATTTTTACTTAGTTTAATCATTTTCGAAGGAAAAATTCGAGGTTATGAAAAATCCTTTTGCTAAAATTACAAATTTTTAATCAAATTAATTAAATGAAATTACAAATTTACAGAATAGGTTCCGGAATTTTTTTAACGCAGAATATGTTTTTTGGGAGCACCTATTTGGTAAAAAGCGGGCGTTTTTTACATGAAAAAGCGAACGAACTTTTTCTCATAGCAGAATAGTGAGGTAGGACGTAATGGAGGTTTTGGGGGTAATTTTTGAGGGTTTTCTTGGGGGTTGTATGGATTGTTGAAAAACGTAAAAATGTATTCTACGCATGTTGCAGCTGTCATATGACAGATACTGTTTGAATTTTTGTGTGTGGAAATTTTGTTGAAAAAACTGCTTAAATGATTTTCCATAAACCTGAAAGACTGTTTAAGTGCAGAGATTTAAGCAGGGCACTTTTATTTGATACTTTTTTGGGAAAAACTGAAAGTTTTTTGGTAGGGTTCTGGAGGGAATTCTATGAGTTAGGTTTATCATATCCTTGAATTTTTGCCAGTAAGTTTTGCTGAAGGCTGACAGACGGCGCTTCAATGCAATTTGTCAATTAGAATTGTAACAAGTGCCATGAAAGAAAGTCGTGCAAGCGTTCCATATAAAAAAGCAAGCTTTCAAAATATGAAACGTCAAAAAAGTCATATAAAACATGTTTTAATTGGTCGAATACTTACGTCATTTGCAGGACCAATTATCTTGTTTACTGACATAAACATATTGGATTTTATGAATAATCTGGGTGCCAATGTACCAGATCTTCATGATCTTGTTATGAAAGCAATTCTCCAAACACTATGAATAAATTGTCTGCCCGGAAAATAAGTCTAAACAATCCACTAAATGTGATTATATTATCATAATGGAGCCAAATTCCATTAGAACCGCAACGAGAATATTTAATAACTTACAGCCTCCAAGCGCACATTAACTACGCATTACATCCTCTGCCACTCTCACTATAATATATAGGGACACCTACAAAGCTGTTTCTAGTAAGAAAAATTGAATAACTGAGGTTACTAACAGTCAATCACCAGATAAACTTTGAAGAATCAATCACCAGTATAAAGAGTAAATATAGTCGGCAAATCAACTCTGATGAGTAAGAACAGTCGCGAGATCAAGTTAACAAGTCCCTCCCCTATTCAAATCGCCGTCTGGCAAGCCTTGGTCCTTCAAGGGCTATTGCGCCATTGATTTTTTTTTTTTGTATATATTTGAAAGAGATACTACTCACTGCAATAAACAGACCACATATGAAAAAAGTTTAAAATGTTAACAACTCTTTTTTCCTAGAACAGAGTTATGTATGAAATAGACGGGAAATAAGAAAGTGATTTAAGTTGGAAATTTTTGTTTATTTTGTTTATGACTGTATTGCATTGAATATATCTAAACAAATACATATTACTTTTATTTCAATCCTTCCATTGATGATTGAATAAGAATCATTTACCCGAAATATTGATTTCATTGGTTTTCCTATTGGGGGGGAGGGGAACTAGCTTTATTTTAAAGCACCACTTTAATACAATACATGATTTTCCAAGCTATGTAATACAAAATAATAGAATTCCATACTGCTTCCACACTTTGTTTAAGAATGATTCTTTATTTTTAATTTCTCTTACTTCGCTGGGGATACAATAAGTATTTCGAAACAGAGTTTTTATCGATAGTATGTGTGTGTTTTTCTTCCTAAAAGTTACCCTTATGGGTAGGAAAACTCCGTACATTACATGCATTGAATATAACTTCACATATACAAAATTTACAAACTTAATAATAACAAATGTATATAATCGAGAAAAACATAAGAAAATAAATAAAAATAAATAAATACAATAAATACATAGAACAAAAATTATAGATCATTGTAAAACTGAAATAAAGTAAGATACAAAGAAGCTAAGCACTAACTAGCAAATCAAAATTAATGAAATTAATAAAATTAGAAAACTGCTTGCAGAATCTTTTCTGATGTAATATTTGAAAATTGTGGAGGCCACAGTAAACTATGCACAGTGACTTCCCGTATTAGTGGAGCTCTTGATTGATTAGAAGAGTGCAGTACAGAATGATGTGTTCAACATTTTGTGGATTGGCAGAGCAAATACATGTAGGGTTTAGCTAGCTATAATATGGAAACGGTGCAGGTATGATTTCATTTGCCCATGGCCGCTGGAAATCTGGGTTAGTTTATAAGTTAGCTTCAGATCGGTGCGTTGTCTTGCCAAGACAATTAAAATGAATAGTTTTGTAGTTGCCACCATTGTTGCAGTTCACCCATTTTTGATTCCACACGTCTTCATACAACAATTTGAAGTACAACTTCTGAAAAGAAGATGGCAGTCGATCATACACAATCGGCAGTGTTGACCATGTTCCAACTTCTTTTGCAAACTGATCGGCTTTTCCTTTGGCTTCCAAAACTGTGAACTCTTATCCAAGCAAAATGGATGACCCAGCTCAATTCTTCACTCAAATGCCATAATCTTTTCCCTAGCCTCTTCAATAAGCTGTAGATGATTGTTTCTGGTCTTAAGGAATAGATGATTGTTTCTGTTCCTTAAGGAGTCAAGAGTAACCTGACATTCAGTCATTTTACATGCCAACCTGCCCTGTGGTATCAATTCCTCAAAACTATTGTCATTCCCTTCTTCCTGATTGTTAGAACAAACAGCCGCAAGTTTGTATCTGCTGGCTAGATGTTCCTTGTCTTGTTTGTTTTTATAGACCACTACTGGACAACTTACATGTTTGTCCTCTTTGCAGCCTTCAGCATATTCAATATATTTTGCGCCTCTTAATATCGATGGGAGGTTGAGTCTAAAAAGGCAGGTGCCTATCACTTCTATTTTAAGCATTTTTGCCAGAAAATTATTATTTTCTCTAAAGTATTAAACTTTCCTCTAAAGTGAAATTGTGATTTTGTTCATACATGAATTAATAGGATTAAGAGGGATAATAAAAAATATTTTTTGTTTACTTATATATTATAAGAGAAGTTGTTTTGAATTATTACTTCTTCATTGATTAAGTGATGAGCGGAGCTAAGACCACCCTGACTAAGGTTCCAGGGTGATTGTGACATCTTGTTGTGATGAACAGAACTTTCAATAATTTGATTTTATAACTTTGGAGAATGAATAATAAAGTCGTCCGTGCTTAGGGTGAGGACAGTTAGATGGGAGTTTAGAAGGTCTGTCTTGTAGTTGTTCTAACATTATATGTCGTGGTTAAGCTCTTGTCCTTTAAAGTTTGGTGAATGAGTTAGTGTAAGGTGTCTGTCAAGTTGAAGTATTAAGCATCTTACATTGTTAGCTATAAGACGTGAAACATACTAACTTAAAGCGTATTTTCAACTTGTGAATTTGAAATTTTATAAATTTTAGTCAGAGCAGGGTAAATGTTTTACGGTTAGCCTGATGGTAACAATCAGCTTTTTTAATAGTAATAATATAATAACATACGACATATAATGGCACTTGTTTTACTCATTTTATTTTTTTTAAATTGCTTCGAAAGAATTTATAGGAGTTTGGAAATAACATACAATTTGTAAGCCTGCTTCTTTTTGAGGTCACGACCGGTTTCGGGCGTTCGCCCATATTCAGAATGCGCATTCTCTCGTTACAGAATACTGTCCATCATCGGACAGCGTGCTCTAGGGGCTTCTGGGAAGAAAAAAAAAAATCTGAGGGCAGCACAATTGGACTCGAACCCGTGTCTTCCTTGTTAGAGTCCAGTGCACTAGCCAGTGAGCTAATCCCATCCCTACATTTTTATTTGAAGCATTTTAGAAACGTCAAGCTTTTATATAAAGTACCACTTCAGTAGGATGTATGGTTTTTCTATCATCAAGGAAAATATTCACAATTGAAGAAAAGCGATTAACTGCTAATGTGACTTTACAGCTCAGGCTTCGTGAGTTTTTTCTTGGGGTGGGATGGGGGATTTTCTCGAAAGCTCTCACAATGATTTTCTTTGTATAACATTATTTGAATAAGTGAAAGTCGTGTTTTACACCAGAGTTTTACTTTTCGAAACTTTTCAGGTGTTCAAAATATTTACTTCTGATGAAAACTTCAGTCAGAAGAATCCATTAAAAGAAAAAGTGATGTGTAATAATTAACATCAATTGTGACGAAATTCAATTATATCATATACATATTATTCGATTCTCTTTTGTATTTAAAGGATAAGTCGATAAATAGGAATATTGGATGTAGATATTAACATGTAGATGGAATTGTATAGAACTCGTTTCTAAACTGAAATGGTTTCTGCATCTAATTTCAATTAAATTGCTTTCCCAATTCTAAACAAGCCAATTTCTTGGATTCATTTACATTATCAATGTTAGAAATTAATTTTATTAATATTTTATTAATTGAATATTTAAATAGAATAAAAAATAATAGAATTTTGTTTATATAGAAGAAATGATCAATATTTCATCGTGGAAATTGTAAAATGTGTAAATAGTGATAGTATACTAACAATATCAAATATTGGCAAGCGAAGATAGTACGTGTTATGAACATTGAAAACATCTTGAAATATTGATGACGTGAATATTCCATACATATCTGCTTCTACTTTTACCGACTGATCTTTTTATTTATTTTTTTATTTATTTATTCCTGTTTCTATTTAAAGATCATCCCCATCTACTCAACTATGAGTGTTTACATCTTATTTCTAAATTAAACTTGATCATTTCATGACTACTAATGCATTTGATGCAATGATTATTGAGATGGAATTTGTTGCGATAATTTTGTAATTTTTTGTTTGTGATGTTTTCCTATTTTTGGAATATGAGTAGTGAAGAAGTATTGCAATCATATCTTATACTAATCATGATATGTAAGATTTTATGGTATCACATGCTCATAATCCTTTTAAGTCTCAACGAAATCATGTATTTATTTATTTGTTATTGATTGTATTGATTTGTTATTTGCATGAATGTGTGTGTGTGTGTGTGTGTGTGAAGCTCTTTAATAAGAAACAGCATATTACAGATTGAAACTGCAAGGTCCCAATTTATTCTTATGGATCTGCAAAGTTTAGTTAATTCCACCCAAAATAGGATTTGTTGAAATTTTTTATAGGTTTCAAAAAAAAAAAAAAATCTGGTGTGAAACACTCACACAACTTTCTCTTACTCCAGTTCTCAAAATGATAATTGACAAATTTTATAGTTTGTGTACCAAATTAATGAAATTCGTCGAAAACTGAAAAACTGTTCAGTAAAAGCGCACTTCCGGTTTACTAATTTTCTTGAAACTCGGAATTTCAGCATCCATTTATTTCTAACTAATTAGGTTTGGATGATAGAATTGTATAATCAACTAGGATAGCACTTTAGATGAAAATCTAACCCTACCCCTCCCCTAAAAGTGCCTTTAAAAGAATTTTCCCAGAGAAATGTTTTAGATAAACGTTGTAGATCTTTGCATGTTTAGTTTATATACGAAGTTTCATAAAAATCGTCGGAGCCATTTTTGAGAAAATTTTGAAAAAGTGAATAAATCATTTAGTAAAGTGGTAAAGTAAACGCACTTCCGGTTATCCGATTTTTTTCAAACTCGGAATTTCAACAACATATTTAATTCTAATTAACATTATTTAGATGGCAGAATTGTGTAATAAACTGAAATAGCACTTTAAATGGAAACCTAACCCCACCCCTCCCCCAAAAGTGCCCTTCAATGCATTTTCCCGGAGAAATGTTTCTAATAAAAGTTGTAGCTCTTTGTATGTGTGGTTGATGTTTAAAGTTTAAAGAAAATCGTCGGAGCCATTTTTGAGAAAATCGCAAAAAAGTAAAAAATCCAACTTGTAAAGTGGTACTTCCGGTTGAGGAATTTTTACAGATAACATACAGTCAGATCCCATGGTGACCTCTAAACGGAATATCAAATTTCAACTTTCTACGATTTTTCGTTTTTGAGCTATGCTGTTCACATACACACAGACACACACACACACACACAGACTATTTGCTAAAAACCACTTTTTTGGACTCAGGGACCTCAAAACGGATATTTCCGGTGAAAACTCGATATCGAAAATTTGACACGATTACAATACTTCCTCTTACTAGGAGTAAGAGAAAGTAAAAAAAAAATTTGTTTGTTTGTGTACTATTTTCTAATATGTGTTTATCACACAAAATACTTTTTTAACTTCTTCAAATTGTAACATTGTATTTAGTTGTCTCTTGAGAGACAATTTCGTCATTAAATGTTATCTTCAGCCTGTATTTTGATTTGTAGTTTGGTCAACTGAAAACATAATTTACTAGTAAAAATTTGCGTGATTATTATATATACAAATGTAATATTTAACAAAAACCAAAGTAATAATTAAAGTAAACATAATAACTAATTGATTATATGACAATTCACATTGATGTATGTACAACTGGCAAAACGATAGAGGTGATTTGACGGCAAAACGTGCTGGCGCTGGTTGTGTATAGACACATGATCTGTAAATTCTATGTACAAAGTTTTGGATCGAAAACTTCCCGTAGCGGATATCCATGTACTTTACGAAACTCAGAATTGGACAAGCACGCATTGTTATCTGTATATGGGCGGAAGAAGATGTAGATGACCACTTTGCAGGGAAAGACTATCAAGCACACTGCGGATAAATAAGCAACGAGCAAGTATGTCAAATGATTTGCAAGCGACCTTGAAAGAGGGTTCTTCATATGCTAAAGGGGTTTTAAAGGATAAAAAATTTATTATAAATTTATGAATATAAGAATTAGGTTAGGTTTTATTTATTTGGAGAGTGGAATATTGAGTACCTCCTCATTGAATGAATAAATTTAGGGTGAATGTATTTATTAGCGTGAAAGTAATTATTCGTTTAAATGTTTTTGTGAATGTTATAAATTTAAAAATTTTTAGTGGTTGTGATAGAAATTTTTGATAAAAGTACTTCACTTATATTTGTTTATTTTTCTACTTTAATTAATTAATTTTATTCAATTTAGTTTAAACTTCTAGTTACTTTATTTTAGAAAGCACATAATATTGATAAAAGTACTCTAACTTCATCAGAAGCAAATAGACATCTTTTAGTTGTGATGACATGGAAATATTTATGCACGAACATACTTGTATACAGATTTTATATCGTGGTAATTAGCGATAGTTGGAATTAAGGTAAAGTAAATAGACAAAATTAAGATAAAATAATGTGAAGCATCAGGCAACGATAATTCTATTATCCTGGAATTCAATCCAATCAGCAAAGAAAGGAAGAGTCTTTTAGTTGCGTATTATGTCATCTTGGACGAGAGCAGGCCTGTTCTAAACCCCGGCCCTGTACGGGTAAACCATGATATAGTGTTAGCAGCTTTATAGTTTTACCTTGACTGCCATAATTGAGGTGGCAAGGAGCTCCGTCTTATTCATATTTAATTCTAGTCCACACTTTTCTATATACTACGTTGCTAACATCAACACCCATAACGACCTAAATGTTCTTTTTGTTAACTATATAGCCAAAACTTATTTCCTTAAATTCCATTCATCAACAGCTGCTCATTCTAATCTTCTGCCAGCTCTCCTCAAACACTATGCCCAACAATCAACACAGTTGGCAAAAATGAAAATGGCCTCCGTGACGACCTCATGTAACAGATACAAGAGAGTGGTAGAGTCCTATCGCTGTACCACTTCTCCAATACACATTCTTATCAGTTAAGTTTCATTTTAACATATTTGCTTATGTATTTTGCAATGTAAATATCAGTAAAGGTGATAAAAAAAGAAAACTTATCTCATTTAAGTTCATACGAAGGTAGAAATTCATTTTATCTCCCTTTCTATATAATCCCCTTGTGATGGACATTTTCCATCGATAATGTTAGTAGAAACTTCTACTAGGATTTATCGCTATCAGTGATGAAAATCCCACTTGACAACTTCAGACCAGAAAGTGCCTTTTTAGTTCTTACTATATTATAAGCAACAGAATTTTTTTTTTTTTTTTTTTATATTTATTCTATATTTATTTAGGTCATAAAAATATTAAAACTCAAGCTGCCAGTTTTAGAAAAACTTCTATTAAATCTGTCATTAGTTGTATAAGTATTAATTTAACGTAATTAAATTAATGCACGTTTATTTATAAAAGTCCTGATTTATAGCGGAGCAACGGAAAAGTCAATTAAAATTGAGAACTGTTTAAATAAAATTTTGAGGAATTGATATTTTGAAACTACTTCATAATCGATCATTTATCTGCGTATATTTATGAATCACAAAAATCTGTGGCACCGCCTTCTATCACGTCTAACAAAACTTCTAATAGCAATTATTGAAATTTAAACCTAATTAACAGGTACTCCATAGCACCTCCAAAATCAGGTTTTTTTTCCCTGCTAAAAAAAATGTTTCCCATAAAAATTATAGGTATTTTTATGTGTTGATTGTGTAACAGTAACCAAGAGAGCAGAGAAAGAGAAACAAAATGCCAGCACCACTCTCTCGGATTAAAGTGGGAGAAACCATATAAATACAGTGACCGGACCACAGAGGAGATATAGTTCAAATTAGTTCAAAAGATAGTTCACCAGTCACAACGTGTCATTACCCTTTCCACTCTACCTTAATCTTGCATCTTTACTGTAAATTCCAGGCAGTCTGTGTCACTCATTATTATTATTATACAGTATTAACCAAGTCTCGTTATTTCATCAAACGAGACCAATTCTCTCCATCCAATTCGTCCATTATAATTGTATGAAGAAAATCTGGAAAATTCATTCATTGAAGTTGTACTTGTGATTGAGAAATTTTGATAAGATTGAACTTATTGCAATTTTTCGCTTTTTGAGCTGCACTGTTTTCGTACATTTGTGTATATGCGCGCACCCACACACCATTTTCTAAAAACCACTTTGTCGGAATAAGGAAATTTCAAAATGTATATATATATATTGACGCGATCACAATTCTTCCCCCTTACCAGCCAAAGTAATACGATAAATTTCTTGTTATAGGTTATTAATTAGTTTAAAAAACTTAATAAAGAAGTATGATTTAAGTTATAATTAAAGTTTGTCTACTACTTTATATTTTAAAATAGATTGAATGTTTATTTATGATAGATGAGACAACTTGATATTTTGTTTGTTTTATTCTAATTAAATTTATTCTTCACTTTTTTTTTTTTTTTTTTTTTTTTAGAGTTTAGGCCCTGTGTATTAAATAAACTTTTTTTTTATAAGGACTTAAGTAAATATTTTTTTTTAAATCTAGTTGGATGTAAAATATTTTTTTTTTGTTTGTCTGCCATCCATAAAATTTTTATTGACATTTAAAGTTATTTCAGTCAGAGATTGTTCGGTATTTAATATAAATTTAAATTTGCCGCCAATAGTGTATAATAATTTTATTTTGGAGGGGGGGTATTGCAGTGCCTTGATAATAATTTACTAATCTATTAGGCTGTGACCTAATTATGGAGAGGGGATAACCTATGCTTTTTCTCTCTCTCAGTCAGTCGCTATGCAATACTCGGAGGGATAGGTCACCCTCTGGCAACCCCCTTCTAAGAAGATCTCAGTGCATGCCAGTTCGGTTGCCCCTAATTATAAAAACCCAAATTTATTACTTCTGGTTTTCCTGGGTACTGTCCCTATGCTAGTTGTCCTGTTGATTTAGCGGCGGCCCAGTTTTCTCTGGCCTTCATGAGCTCATTGTGAAATCTCATGGTTGTTACTTCCGGTTGGTTTCCTGCAGTGCAGCTTCTGGGAGCAAATTTAATTATTATCTACAATCATCAGTTAATTAGCATTGTATTGGTGAAGACCAAGAGTTGGAAGCACATAATTATAATCCTGTCATTTACCTCTCCCCTATTCCCTAATATGGGCTAAGGACACTTGGGTTTTCCAATATTAACAACCAGGATTCTGCGTTTCACGGCAAGCGCCATTACTTTGGCTTATTGAAAGTGATAATAAATAATTATGTGCTACCCATTTTAAATTAATTTATATATTCATTGTTTTTCTTATATAATTATAAATTTTTAATTTCCTATTTGCTCAGTCTGTTATATTATATACAGTCCACTCAATATTTTCACTCTTTAATTTTTTGCTGTTTTTTTATTAAACAGAGCCCACCCGAGGTATCTATACCTCAATATATATACTTTAATTTTTATTTTGTTTTTTCCCCTGTATTTACTAAGCATATATGATTTATATTGATCAATTATTTAAACTATTTTATCACTTATTGTTTATTTTGGTTGATATGTTTTCAAATTTTCCCTTTTTTCTAAATTCCAATGAACACTTATTTCAACGAATAATAATAATTTATTTTTTTTATGTTGGTAAAAATGCATTAAAAGTTGTACTGAATAAACAATTCAATAACATTTAAGACAAATGTATATTTTTGTCAAGGATTATTGCAGTGGTGGTTTAGCGGGTCTGGGACCAACCTATAATTCTTCTACCAATTACTTTCCTTTGATCTTGACTATGCTTGTCTTTGGTCAATCTATTTCCAGACAAATAACCTTATACTTCGTCTATTCACTTCTTTCATTTTACTTTCCATTCCAAAATCTTCTTCGGCTATCTTTTACCAGCCATTCTCTTCACAAGGCCAAACTCACGCAACCTATGTTTTACTGTTATAATGTTCAGGAGGTTTGCTTTTACGTCCAACAGATTCCTAATATTTTCATTCTAATTTTGTTTCCTATCTGCATTTTTTTGGAGAGCCTCCCCAAAATTGCATCTCAACTGGTAGCGACAGTTTATTTCGCACTTGTTTATTAATTGTCCAAATCCCGTAGCAGTTAAATAGCAATTAAAGATTGCTTTAAATATTAGAGATTTGGATTCGGGACGAAGCTACAGAGAAATGAGTTTAACACGGTTATGTCTGTAATAGTACCATGATATTCTGTTCTGTTTTAGATCACAGGGCCTCCGATAGGAAGCAGATATACTTAGGCTTGAAGTCCCATTGTGCTTGCTGAATACCCTCTTGCATCAGCCTTGTTCCAGGTATCAGTACTCTATCTTTATCTCGTTTACAGATGGGACCAAAAAGGATAGGAAAAAGAAAAAATATAGGGAATTGTGATTAACACCTCCAACCACAGTCGACAGGTTTGCGACAAGGAATTCAAGAAAGGAAATCCCTGGCGCGTAGTTTTTATATATCAGAGTAAATTAGTTTTGGGATTAGGAAATAAGCAGATAAGACGCCCGGTCCATATGATGTAGACTTAAGATAGGCATGATAACAAGAGATATCTACGATTCCAAGTTCAGCACAGGAAGTCCACCTCAAAATTTGAAAAATCATAAAAATTCCCTCAAAAAGGAGGTACTAAGAGGCAATTCTGTGGTAGCATTTTCGTATGGAGGCTGATCCGTCCATTAGATCTCCTCCTTAGATATTTTCTCTCCCTCCACCTCAAAAATTAATTAATAGCTTAATGTTCCCTCTAAGAGTAACCTGAAGTTCCACATTCCCACCATACCGTCCCAGGAAAGGATTCTTTATTTTATGAAACATTTCCTAAAGACCTCAAAAACAGTTCTTGTCAGTGGTATTTGCTACTGACTTGTTAATTCCAGATCCATCTTCACCTCCTCGCCTTTAGATAAAATGAAATAGGAAAAGAAACTAAGAAAAGGAATTTTGTTTAACACCTCCAAACCACATTGGCGCATATCGTAACCTATAAGATAAGGGCTCATAGGGTAGAATATTGTTGAGGTATTCTTTTGATTTGAAGAAGGTTTTGATGTCCCCATAGTCCAAGGCATCGAATAGATAACTCTCCTAGCGCTAAATTTGTGAGTCTATCGAAGGAAAAAGAGCATTGGATTAGGAAAGAATAGGGGAGATGCCCTCTTAACGACATCCTAGATGGGAGCAGGCCTATTCTAAATCCCAGGCCCTTCAGGGGTAAACCATGATTTAGCAGTTTTAGCAGCTTTATAGTTTTACCTTGACTCCGTTCACTATTAATTGGTTCTCCGATTGAGTGGGCAAGGAGCTCCATCTTATTCATATTTAATTCTAATCCATACTTCTCTAAAATACTTTTATTAATTTTATAGACTATAATAAATTGATGGTATATTTGGCGATCATCGGCCAAAATATACTGCTGTTGTATCGGTCTTCTTTTAACTTAATCTTCCATCTTATACCATTTTCTTTCCCATCTATACGAGAAACATGCAAATAATAGTAATATCCAAATATAAAGAAATAATGTAAATAATAACATTTTTGTCATATTTATTGTTACAAATAATAAAATTAGGCGAATTATATACCAAGTTTATCATCTAATCATGCAATCCATCCATCCAATAGCTGTGTATAAAATAATAAATCAACGTTATTGGCTTGTTTAGAACCCCTATGGGATCTATACACTCACGAATGCCAAAGGTAATTAATTGAACGGCCGAGCACTTGCTGAACTCAGATCAATGATCAAAACCGATTCAATTGCTTGTCAAAAAAACAAAAAAGTTTGATTATAAAACATTATATTGTACCACATACCTACACTAAATTATTGAAATAACAAATTAGTATATAAAATTTAAGACTTGATAAATTTATTCTCGATATTATTTTATATTTAGTGGACCATTTTGAATTGTAGGAATACGTGGCCGTTTTTATTTCTTATCTAAACAATTGTAGAAAATGAAGTTCCGGGCAATTTACTGAAAAGTTTTGCCAATAAATAATAATACATAAGTGGAGGAAAAATACAATTTAAAGATTATTGCACTTTAGAGAGGAATGTAAGATGATAAAGCCTCGATATATATTGTCGCTGAACTTAATAATAAAACCCTTTGTTATAATAATACTTTTATTTCCTAGAGAAATAGCAAAGATATTAATACACATCACGTGCAGTATATAGACTTCTGATTCGAAATGGAACAACTTATTTTTCCAGTTGCTGAAAAAAATAATAATAAAAGCTGCGCGTAACTATCTCTAACAAAATTGCCCATGTATCTTCCAGAGGCCCGTTATCTATATGTTGGACCAGTTTGAATTATGGGATTGCGTGACGTTTTTATTTCTTATCTAAACCAATGTTTACAATCAAAAGTGCCGCTTGGAATTGTGTGTTTTTTTATTATTTTCAAATAAGGTGTTTATTTCGTTATTATCTCTAGGATTCATAATTTGAATTGATTTAATTAATCTATATATATAAAAAAATTCAGCATCCGTATGTTTGTGGTCGCAAAACTCGAAAAGTAGTCGATGGATTGACATGAAATTTTTACATAACGTTGAATTTCTATATAAGAGTGTTTATATATACTATTTACTCCGAAGTTCCCACGGAAACGGTGAATTCCAAGCGTTTCACGAGGTTGGCAGAAATAGACAGACTCAGACGCGTTGCATGGTGGCGCGCTCTCTGAACCTCTTTCTCAACTACTTATTATAAGTACTACTATTCCGAAATTCCAATGGAAACGGGAAATTCCGAGCTAAATCCGTTCAAAACGGCCATATCTTTAACCATATCTTACTTTCACTAAACATGCACTTCACAGAAAACCCAACGTGTAACATTTCAAAAACATCAGGAATGGGAAAGGTTCTTCAGGCGTACAAAATCATTGTATGGGATGTGTGTACAATGGCTTGGAAGAAGTCATTGGAAGCATACATTGAAAGACTTGCAAAATAATCAGGTTCCATTTGGTGGAGCATTGGTGTTACTATCCGGTGACTTCAGACAAACGCTTCCAGCGATACCTCGCTCAACACCAGCTGATGAATTGCATGCCTGCTTGAAATATTCAACACTTTGGAAACACAGTAAAAAAAAAAATCATTTAACAACGAATATGACAGTTCAATTTCAAAACGATTCAACTGCTGCCATATTTTCATGACAATTACTCGAACTCGGTAACGGCACTGCGCCTACAAATCCAGAAACGGGGAAAAAATCACCTTCCCATCTAATTTCTCCAACATTGTACATTCAAAAGAAGAATTAGTAGACAAGGTATTCCAAAGCATCGAAACAAAGTATCGAAATCACGCATGGTTAAGCGGAAGAGCCGTTCTAGCGGCTAAAAATGTCGACATACTCGATATGAACAACATCATTCGAAACAGAATCGCAGATGAAACAGTGACTTACAAATCCATTGATTCCATAAGGGGCCAAAGTGAAGTAGTGAATTTTCCAACGGAATTTCTTAATTCACTCGATGTTCCCGGATTACCGTTTCACATTCTAAATTTGAAAATTGGAGTGCCAATTATATTACTCCGAAACATCAATCAGTCAAACTTATGCAATGGAACACGATTAGTAGTTAAAAAATTGATGAATAATCTAATTGCAGCAACAATTCTCATTGGTGAAGACATAATACTTCCACGAATTCCACTCATACCGACAGATATGCCGTTCAAGTTCAAACGACTTCAATTTCCAATACGTTCTTGCGTTCGCTATGACTATGAATAAAGCGCAAGGACAAACTTTGCAAGTTTGCGGTTTGAATTTAGAAAACGAATGCTTTTCGCATGGGCAATTATATGTCACATGCTCCAGAGTCGGTAAACCATCTGATATTTATGTTTATGCAGAAAACGGACAAACAAAAAATGTAGTTCATTCACTAGCTTTACAATAAAAAAAATGACTTTCAGTTAAAAACATTTTTTCTTTCTTTCCTTTCAGTGCCCAGCAACGCCAAAGTAGGGTATAAAATTGAATGATATGTTTTCTTGCTGAATCTATGTTAACTGCAATACTTCTGTTTACTTTCCTAAAAATCAAACTGAGCCACAGCAAAGCGTGACCGGGTTAGCTAGTTCTATATAGAATATGTTAAATTAATCTTAAAAGAAAAATTTTTTTTTGGTTTAAAATATTCTCACGAGTTGCTCTTAATACTCATAATTATTAACGATTAATTTTCTATAAACTTTTAATAAATTTTGATTGACTTCAATATTAAAACTGGAATAACATAAACTAAAGAGACTACATTTGAAGGAAGCGAAGCCTTTCAGCTACACCGGATTACCTGTTAAATCTACTACTGCCGCGGAAAGTTTAAACAAATATTGACAGGACTTTAATCCTGTTATCGTATATCTAATTTAAAGGAACTCTTTAGTATTTTTTGTCGATAAAGTCATAGAAAAATGTCGTACTTCCGGTCGATCGATTTTCTTCAAACTCGGAATTTTAGTAATACATAAATTCTTATCAATATTATGTAGATGACGTGATCATTATATAATAAATCAAAAAATTCAACGACCTTCTGTGCGCTAGTCTCCAGAATTGACCAGTCTTCTGCATTGAGATAAACAATAGTTTTTCTGGATTTCAATGCTATTAGCGGTTCACCTTCTTGAGAAAGGCCAGTTATTAAAGATTTAGAACCATGCCTATTGAGTGGAAAAGTAGTGGTTAACTGTAAACCTATTTCACTTGATGCCATGATAGTAACGTATGCAACTGAACACAAAAAAAAACAGTTCATCTTTTATATTTAAAAAAAATTACCACCACTTTCGACTATATCAAATATTTGCTTGCTACTCTGAAGGATGGTTCAATTGGAGGTCAGAATTAATCCCCACCTCATCCACCTCCTATTTTATTTTGACGGGGACATATTTTCAATCAGTTTGAGTGCTAATGGAATTTTGGAATAATTTATTTAGGTGGGATGTAATTTGAAAATACAACATACCAACACGAGAACAATCACATGTATCTCGTCCACACTCCTGGTTAGGATTGGACCATTCACAGGTGGTATAATGACCATTAGCTGCTAGAACAACATGATCTTTACTATACTTCTTCAACTGTAGTAAATCAGTAAGAAGAATGACGTAAGACTTAGCCACATCTAAATCATTTATAGCGGTGGGGAAACGAGAAATAAATTTTTTGTAATTATCACCAGAGATGATTCTCTCCCATCTGTCTGCCATTATACTGAAATGATTAATTAGCAAGTACAATATATAATACTCTTGAAACTTAGAGAGAGAAAGCAATCAGTACGGAATACAGCTACCCCTCCCCTGTAAAAAGTACTTAACAGACCGAGAGAAAACCCCCCTCCCCCCCTCACCATAACCTTCCTCACCCCTTACCTTTTGGCCGCCATATTTACTGGGCCAGAAACCTCCTTTTATACCTACTGAAATGTCACTTTAAAGGACAGTCTAAATTCACCCCTCTGCCAAAAATCCCCTAAAATAAATCCCCCCTCTCACTGAAAAAATTTAAATTAAGATTGTAGCCCTCTTATACGTGTAATTGATAAACATAGCTTAACAAAATCGTTGGAGCTTTCTTTTTTTTTTTTTTTTTTTTTTTTTGTGAAAATGGCAAAAAACTAAAATAGAATCCATTTACGTAAAAATCCGTTTAAGCAATTTGGATCTTATTCTCGGGTCCCCTGATAGTTTTTAACGAAATATTTTTCTTACTCAGGACTCCTGAAAAGTGTATTTCCGGAGAAGACTTGGTATCAAAAATTTGGGCACATTTGCAGTACTTCATCAGCTTAACTGCAGCAAGAGAAAGTAAAGAAATTTAAAAAAAAAAAATATCACCCTTCTATTATTGTTAATCGCAATTCTCATTTTATAAATATTGACTTTTCTTTGCCCTCTTTGGAACTTTGAGGCACTCTATTGAGATTTGCATAATGGAACTTTCTTCTTAAACTTGTTTGACGCCTATGAGTCTGAGCTAGTAGAAAATGTTACCAACGCTTAGCACAAAAATGAAATATCGGTGCAATTTAAAACTTTGAAACTCATGAAGTTTTTTGGCAATTATCAATTTGGACAATTATTATTATTGCCTTTGCTAATAAAGATGGACGACTATTATTTTGCAGACACTAGTTCTCAAAACAATTTCATCAATTTATATATTTCATCTATAAGTAAAACATAAAAGTTTCTCTGCGATTATTATAAGGTAATTAATTGTATATTTCGTTACCTTCGACGTCAAAATCCTTTCTGAAGCATCATATTGTTTTTTTTTTTTAATTTAAGGCGCATCAACATCTATATGATCATTATCGCCCGGAGCCTTTTCAGTGTACTGCCGACCTCCGGACAGTGTTCTCTCGCTACAGACAATACGGTCCATCACCGAACAGTGAGCTATAGAGGCTCCTAAGAAGAAAAATCTATGGGCAGCACTGGACTCGAACACGGGACTTCCGCGTGGCTGTCCAACGTGCTAACCACTTAGTTAACGCCCTCCCCCAAGCATCATATTTCAAGTCCTTCTTCTTGTAATGGTAGTAAGGAAAGAGGAACGAGCGGAGAATCATTCGCTTTTTACCAAATAGATACCAGCCAAAAACGTACGCGTATGCATTGTTACAAACGCATGGCTGTCCTTTAAGCGAAAAAATATTTGCATCCAGACAGTTATGCATGTTCAATCCTTGCGGACTTAGATTTAGATCTTGGAAAATAAATAATAATAAGTAAGATGCAATTTTTCTTATAACATTATTAGGAAAAACTTTCTTCTCAGAATTAAACCTTTCTCAAATAATAAATGAATGAAAAAAGCGAAGCGCTCCAAGCGAGGTGATTTAGAAGCATTTGCAAAGTGCAAAAATAGAGAAATCAGTTTTATTAGGGCAGCAGGTTAGCAGAATGGTGGAAGCAGTGTAGCCAAGTGTGTTCGATTAAATATCGATGTGCTGTGGTAGGCGTTGTAAGGGTAGAGTTTGGTAGGGGTATCAGTCGTATCTCAGCATACATCGTAAAGAAAAAAGATAAAATACGCAATATAAAAAAGAAAATGTGCATTAAAAAAAGAATGATTTGTCCATTAAAATGAATATTTTGTACTATAAAAAAGAGTAAGTTTACGTTAACATAAATATCTTTATTTCAAATAAAAAATAAAAATTCTTTTGTGATCTGTCGTCTATCTCTATGGCGCTGCAACATTTGGTAGGTTCTATTCTAGCCGACTCTATCGTTTGCAGCTGCTTTTCAGTTGCGTGTATAAAGTTCTCTGTGAGGCAATTTAAATAGTTTCGATGTATTTACTTACTTATTTTGTTATTTACTTATATATTTACTCTTTTATTTATTTTGATGTATTTTATACGAAAGATTTCCGGGTAAACCGATTTTCTTCAAACTTGATATTTTGATAACACATTGGATTCATATTCATTTTTTACAGGCGATAGAATCTTACAATATCGTATCGATTTATAGTGAAATGACACTATAGAGAAAACCCAACATCCCATCTCCCTCTACAGTTTCCCTTATATGGATTTTCCCGGAAATATCTTTAGCTCATTTTATGATTACTTTCAGTTTTTTCAATTTTCAGCTTTCTTCGATTTTGCGTTCGATTTTGCGTTTTTTATTAAAACTACCCTCCTTTTGTAATATTATCTTCCCCCACCTTCTGCATAATACCTATACCAAATGTTTTAGGAAACCTAATTTTTACTATTCAGTTAGTTTTTAAAAAGTTAAGTGTGTTTTAGTTGTTAGAAAAGTGTTTTAAAAATGGCCGATCTGAAAAGTCTTCAACGCTTTTTACATTATGTAACTTATCATAGTATTAAAAAATTTCTTTTGTCACTTTTCGTCCATTTATATTTTCTTCAGATACACACTTTTTTATAGAAAAAATTGTTATTAAAATATTAGATCTATCTTGGCTGTAATATTCAATCAATTATTACTATTGCCATATGGCAACGCTGGGCGTACGAACTGCATTATTTGTTTGTATATATTCTGCGCCTGGATTTTCGGCACAGGAAGGTTTGGCTATACTAAAAGGTAACAGAGATGAGGAAGTATTTCGCATAAATTTTATATTCAGCCTCCAGAGACTGCCCTTTTAACAGAAAACCATTTTATCTGGAAATGAAGACGAACCGGGAAGTATAGGCCACTTACTAGGAAGGCAACTATTAGCCCCCGCTGAAATAGTAATTGGTAATTCCCGGTTTGGTGAAGATTATGTCGTCGTAATTTCAAGGAATTTATCTCCTTTAGATATACGCGATCCCTCGGCAACCCCTTCTTACTTCTCCAGATATAGGGGTATCTCTAAAATGGAGAGGAAGCTGCTAAAATGGAATGTTCTTTATTTTTTGTTTGTGATGAAATATATACATTGTCTTAGTGATTGTTGTTATAATATTTTAGCATTCAATCAAGTTAGGATTGGGTGCCAACAACTGAAGTCGGGTGCGCCCAGCGTTGCCATATGGCAACAGCCTAAAAATCTATGTTGCCGAAGGAGTAGAATTTTTTAAATATTTCTCCTATCCTATTTGATCAATTCCGACCTATGATTACGAATATAACTAAAAAATAAAGAAAAAATAAAGACGGGCATTAATCGCTTAAGCTACACATCAACACACATCACCTATACATATCACTCACACACACACAAAATTCAGATCAATTTTTAAAAAAATTTTGATTTACGTGAGTGTGTGTGTGTGCGGTCAGCACATTTCAAAAGCGAAAAATTAAAGATTTTCCTAAAACGAAAAACTTGACATTTGGTTGACAATAAAGTTTTGGTCTCTAAATAGGTCGGCCGGCCAGAAATTACCACTTGACTGAATAGATCGTTCATTTTTTTCCAAATATTTTCGAAAATGGTTTCAACGATATTCTTTAAATTTGGTAAATAGACTAATCATTCTTTTATTGACAACATTTTCCTTAAAAGATTCATATTTTGTGGAGGTGTGGTATTATTATGAATCCAACGTGTTGCCAAAATATGGTTTGAAGAAAATCTCGTTTTGCCTGGAAGTCCTTCATTTTAAAGACCTATTCCATCTACTAGGGAACTAAAAGGTGTTTGTATCTGCTCGGACAGCCAGGCTGCGTTGAAGGCGCTTAATTCGTGTGTCTTCACTTCCAGATTGGTGTTGAAATGTTCTAGAAGACTGGAAGATCTATCCTCTTTAAAGGATGTGCTTCTGGTCTGGGTTCCAGGTCATATAGGAATGAGGAGGTGGAGAGGTTTGCCAAATTAGGTGCCTCTCTCCCTTTGATTGGTCCAGAGCCGGCTGTTGGTGTGTCTTCTGGCACATGTTTGTTGGGCTTTCAGACGTGGATGACCTCACAGCACTCATCCTTATGGATGAGTGCAGTGGGTTGTCGGCAGTCTAAAATGCTCATTGGGGGCCCGGACGGAGCTTTGAGTAGCGTGGTCCGATATCTTTCACGGACCTTCCTCAGGCATCTGGTTGGATTCCTCGCTGGGCATTGTGGTTTAAGGAGACATTTCTATATAATGGGACTCGTGCCTGACCCCTTTTGTAGAGTTTGTGAGACTGAGGAGGAAACACCAATGCATCTGATAACGAATTGTTTGGGTTGTTAGGAGATTAGGTTTAGGACCTTCGGCCGGAGTAGGATATCGGTAGAGGATCTTAAGCTGTGTCCTTTTAAGGTTTTGGTCCGATTTGTTCGGTCTGTGGTGAAACTTAGATGGTTAAAATCTGGGCCTGGATTTTCATTCTAGTCCCAATGGTTGTTATTCTTTAGGGGTAGCTATATGGGCCCTGGGAGGCTTTGGATAGCGTAGGGTTTTTCCCTCCCCTTCTGCGAATAATAATAATAATACTAGGGAACTATGTAAATAAATAAGCATTTATATAAAAACCATGTAAATTGCACTAATAGAAATTTGCGAATGTTTCATACCAAATTCTTTTTATTTATTTCAAATAAAGATATTTATTTAATGTATATTTTTATAGTGGAGTTTATTACCTCGTTTCCCTTGAGGTAATAAGAATGCAGGTGCACAGCCAGACAACAGTTGGAGACAGGTATGGGTGGTAGTTCGGGAAACGGAAATTAAGAGATTAATTAGGGTTACTACCAAAAATATATAACGGAAAGGAGCTGGACGCTACGCTGTTTGTGTGTAGAGGGGGTTTCGGAGAGAGAGGAAGCGGAAACAGCGAAACGCTGAGGGATGAGGTAGGAAAAGGGATTTAGGGAAACCGCGGAGGTAAAGGTGAGCTCCCCGGGTATCGGCCTGGTGCCGATCTTCTGCCGCTAAAGTAGAAATAGACACACACAGTAAAATAAAATTAAAAAAAAAAAGGTTGTACGGGAATAAACAGCACAATTATTCCAGTAAGGTGAACACTATGGAGTTGTCTTAGTTTTATTCCCAACACAGTTTTATTCACTGGTGAAAAAAGAACATAATAATCAAAAAAAGACGAGGCGAAATAAATAAATATCTTCTCTAAATATCCCCTCAATAAAAAAAAAAAAAAAATTCTAACTAGATTCTAACTTATACGCTACAGTTAGTATTTTAAAAACAAACCGAAAAGTGAAATTCTAATAAAAAGAAAATATATATACAAAAGCCAAAAAGGGCTGGCTAGTGCCCACTGCAGCAATATGTTAATTTTTTTCTATTTAATCTCCATGTCCTCGCCGCCTCCAAAGTAGTAATCACTTCCAGATGCGTAAAGATGCAGGAACTCTTCTACAGCGAGAGATGTCACGCCACTGCTGGTGAGTCACTCGTGACGAAAATGCACAATACGTTGTACTATTCCCTTAGATTTAGGGGAATAGTAATTTAAATACTTTCTGACCTGCTAGAGACCCACTGACTTACTGGCACACTCACACTTACAGTTACAAAACAAACATCACTGTTATCGTCTACACATATTGCTGCTTGGACTTTGTTCCATTCCTATTTTAGCTACAAACTTTAAATATTAATTTTTCTTTCTTTACTAATATCTCTTCCACAAATATCGGTTTTTTATTAAGTTCCCCGATGCAAAAAAACATAGGATAACAAGTTATTCTAGGATTGGGCCGAGAAGTTGATAAGATTGCAGTATACATGTTACGTTCAAAGACCGAAAATGCTCATTGAGCGATAAAACAGCTCACAACGCATTGTAGTCACTGTAAAACATCTACATTGCGAAATCGTGTTATGGCTTTTATGAAAACGCTCACGACGCGTTGTGGCAATCACAGAAAGTTCACATAGCAAAATTCGTGAAGGTGGCTATCATGCTATACGACCACAACGCAGTGTGGAATTGGAAAAAAGCCATGGCAGTATGGAACCATATTAGAATACGACGCGCAGTGATTTGCGATATGGGTCCTACTAGTCTCGAAACTTTTTGGTAGATATCCTTAGGAAATATTTTTTGTCCTGTAATAAGTACCAGACATACAATGTCCTTAATGTACTCTCTGCTGCTAAAAATTGAAAACCGCTGCATGACGTATTGTCATTATTAAATACAATATAAAGAAATCGTGTCATTAAAATAAAAGGACATTTGTTATTTATTGGGATTACTTTATATTTTAAAAAATAACCACTAAGTTTTGTTTCATCAAGTAACAATTCATATTTTTCTGTACTCATGATACAACTGCGATCAGTGCTTCTTTCCACAAACTCACGTAATTTATCATAAAACACTTCTTTTTTATTGGTCATATATACGAACACCCACAGAAACAGACAAGAAATGAATAAACTACTGATGGTTCAATGCGTCGTTGTACTCAAACCGATAATTTGCAACCTGTCCGTCGTGATATGGTTATGTAACAGCAACCAAAGAGAGCAAAGAGAAGCTCAACCATTCTCTCGGACTGGAATGGGAGAAATTGTATAAATATAGTGACTGATAGTCCATAAAAACACAGTTGAATTCAGTTCAATATATCCAATTACTATGTGTCATTTTCATACCACTATACCTTAAAACATTTCTCTGTTGTAAAGTCCAGGCTGTCTGTATCACTTAATTAATATATTACTTAACCAGTGTTAACCAAGTCTTATTCTTATATCATCAACCAGACCTAAATTCTCTCCATCTAACACATCCATCATAATTATACCAACTAGTACACAGAACGTGCCATGGCTTTTCTCCATTGCCACAATGTGTTGTGGTCGTATAGCATGATAGCCACGTCACGAATTCCATGATTGCCACATCACGTCGTGAGCGTTTTCATTAGAGCCATAACACGAATTTCGCGATGTTGATGTTTTATAGTGACCACAACGCGTTATGAGCTGTTTTTTCGCTCAATGAGCATTTTCGGTCTTTGAGCGTTACATACAGACTGAATTTTGTGTATTATTGTGCTGCAAGCTACCTTACTTACAGTGCAATGACTTTGTACTGTCAAACTAAAACAAAGAGAATAACTGGATATAATAAGTAAATGATGATTTCTCGAATGATTCTTACTAAGCCTAATCTTATCTGTCGCTAAATGAATTTTCCTAGAATAATGTTTTAATATAAGTTGTAGAAAACTATCAGATGATTTTCTTTGTTGTAAGATGAAAATAAGAATTTGTTGGCATATCGACCAATTCAAGATAAAAAAAAAAAAAAGAAGTAATTTTGTACTTGTTTTTTTAATAATTAACAAGTTCGATGTTTTGACAAACTTTGTTTGGTCCGTTATGGTACATACATAACGGATCATACATAACGGTCCCACCTTCTCCTGGCTTTCAGCATTAGAACATACATCCTTTCATTACAGACTTAGCAGTCCCACAGTAATCACACCTATGTATATTGTTTTTTGTTTGTGTTTTGTGTTATAATTATGTGTTATAATTTTTCTCTTTTTTTTTTATTGTTCCTGAAGAAGGCAAACAAAGTTTGTCGAAACGTCGAACTTGTTAATTATTAAAAAAACAATTACAAAATTACATCTTCTTTTTTTTTATACCTTGAATTGGCCAATAAGCCAACAAATTATTCTTGTTTTCATGTTGTAGAAAAACATTTAATGATAAGCTGATATAAACAAGTTTAAAGAAAATCTTCGAAGCTATTTTCAAGAAAATCGCATAAACCTGAAAAATCAACTCAGTGAATAATTTGGTACTTCCGGTGCTTCGTTTTTAATCAAAACCTTATGGTCGCGTCCTCTGGTTACACCTAAATGCTAAAATGACTTCTTTTTTCTTTTTTTGTTTTGTTTTGATCAGAGAACCTACTAAATCATGTATTTCTAGTGAAAACCTCAGATTTGAAAACTTTGACACATTCCCAATATTTCTTCCCTTCTAGGGAGTAAGAGAAAGTAAAATTTAAGATATCAATAATACATTCTTCTTAAATCTTATTGTTTATTAACAATTTTGAAAGGATTATAAAATAAAATAAACTTACTGATAATTCAAATTTATTATAAAAAGTTATTACATAAAAACTTATAATTTATAAACAAAAATTTGTTTAAATAAAAATTCCAAACTATGTAACATTAATAAACCTTATGAACTTCATAACACTCAAGGTATAAAACTAAAAACTTTTTCCATTAAGGGATGTAATTTACAAAGCAACTTGTAACAATAAAAGGTGTAAAATATCATATATCTTCAAAAAGAAAAAAATTACAGAGAAGAAAGTCTGTAGACTCTCTTGTAAAGTTTGGAAGTGAAACGATAAAAATAAAACGAACTTAAGTGCTCAATAAGGGAGGACGGCACCTGCTAATAATAACAAGCACGCATGTGTTTAAGACAGCTACATATGGACATATATACGCATACATTTATATGTACGTGCTTGCAGCAGTTAAAGGGTTTAAAATACCTTCGTCTTTTTCTTCTCTTTTTTTTTTTAATCTAAAAATGACATTAATTTTTACACATAATTTCATTTTGAATAATATTCTTTAAATTTCTTAAATTATTATCTAGATATAAAAATTAAATATATTCTTTTTTATTGTTCCAAATTGGTGCATGAATTTATTGAAATGTGAACATAAATTTCAAAAGTAAGGAAGAATAAGTAAGTAGCTTGAATAAGGTCAGTAAGGGAAGAGGTTTAAATGATTTAAAAAAAATATACAGGGTGTCCCAAGGTATATATGGACAATGACTTTTTCTCAGAAACTAAGATAGCTAGAAAAAAAAAAAAAAAACTAAAAAATACGTGTCCCGTAGTTTTTTTTTGTTAAAAAACCAAATTTAATTTACCAAATTTGTTTTGGTGTTTCCAGAAGCGAGATACAGGCACCAAATTCATTTTTTCAAATAGGGAGGTGTGGTTTTTATTTAAGAAATAGATTTTCTCTATTTTTTGTAAGAAAAATTTACTTGAACGGTATTTTATCTTTGACCGATATTTTACAAGTTATGAATGAAAACATGATTCCTATAAGAAATTTCAAAATGATATTATAACGGTTTTTTGATTGAATAAGAAGAAAAGTACTATTTTATTATAAATTTTACTCCTCATTAATTACAGATCTTGCTCGAACTGGCCCCCCACCATTAGAGATGCATACACATGCTTTTTCCTGCCAATTGTACCTTACGACCAAAGAAATACATCTCTAATGGTGGGAGGCCAGTTCGAGCAAGATCTGTAATTGATGGAGGAGTAAAATTTATAATAAAATAGTACTTTTCTTCTTATTCAATCAAAAAAACCGTTATAATATCATTTTGAAATTTCTTAAAGGAATCATGTTTTCATTCATAACTTGTAAAATATCACTCAAAGGAAAAAAAAAACCGTTCAAGTAAATTTTTCTTACAAAAAAATAGAGGAATCTATTTCTTAAATAAAAGCGCCACCTAGGTACCTCCCCATTTTGAAAAAAATGAAGTTGGTGCCTGTATCACGCTTCTGGAGACACCAAAACAAATTTGCAAATTAAATTTGGTTTTTTAACAAAAAACTACGGGGACACGTATTTTTTAGTTTTGTTTCTAGCTATCTTAGTTTCCGAAAAAAAGTCGTTATCCATATACCTTGGGATACCCTGTATATATATCAATTCAGTTAGCATCTTATAATTAAAAAATGCAAATTAAAAAATAGGTTTATTGAAACAAAATAAAAAACATAATATGGAATGAATATTAAAATAATAGAAGCATACATAATGAATTCATTAAAATTTGTATATTTATGTATATTAAACAAAACAGTCTATCACCGAATAAATAAAACAGATGACCTGACATGCCGTTGGACTTGGAAAATTTATTAGCGAAAAAAAAATACTAGAGCGTGTTCAAATACATCAACTTTCTTTCATAATTTAATATATAAAATATATTTACTGTTAGATAAAAAAAATAAAATAAATAAAATTATCAGAGATGAATAATAAATATAAAAATAATCTGGTGTGAAACACTCACACCACTTTCTCTTATTCCAGTTTTTCAAAATTGAAATTGACAAATTTTATAGTTAGTGTACCACATTTAATGAAATTTGTCGGAGTTCGTCGAAAACTGAAAAAAATCCTTCAGTAAAAGCGCACTTCCGGTTTACTAATTTTCTCAAAACTCGTAATTTTTGCAATCTATTTGTTTCTAATTAATTTTGTTTGGATAGTAGAATTGTATAATCAACTTTGATAGCACTTCAGAGAAAAATATAACCCCACCTCTCCCACAAAAACCGTCTTACATGACATTATCAGGTGAAATGTTTCTAATAAAAGTTGTAGCCCATTATAATAATAATAATAATAATACTCTTTATTGAATAAGCAAAATATACAAATGCAAATAAAAATACACTAACTGACAGGCCATTCTCATGATCCATAGGACCTTTTCAGGAAGAAACACTTTATATGTATAGTACACATTACTATTTTAAAGAAAATCGTTGGATCATTTTTCGAAAAAATACCAGAAAACTGAAAAATACATTTCAGTAAAAACGCACTTCCAGTCATCCAATTTTTTTCAAGCTCGGAATTTCAGGTGCATATTTAATTCTATTTGTAATGTGTTGGTGTGGATGTGTGTAGGTAGCTTGTGGCGTGAGCGTCTTAGCGAAAAGGGCTTGTATGTATATACGGTTAAGAGATAGAAGTATTAAGAATAATTAAGAAGTCACCACTGTTTTATAAATAATTATATTCTGTTAAAATAATAACAACAACTTATTTGATATTATAAACTTATTTAATTTATTGTGAAACTGGCACAGATATTTAGAGAGCAATTCCTGAAGTAGTGTTTCGATGTTTCCACCTTGATCTCTAACACAAGTCTGTCTTTTGGAAGGAATGTTTCTCTTTGTTCTTCAGTTTCTCCCCTGTGAGGAGAAGGGGGTAGTACAATGCCATAATTGTTCTTGTACCGCACCAGTAACTGGACCTGTATACCTGGTCTTGTCCTTTTGCAAGAGAATGTCAATCTTTTTATTAATTTTGATTTATAATATTCTAAATTATTTTTAAAAACTATTATTTTTCGATTTCGTCCTTCCACTACATATTTTTTTCTTTTTTTTAATTTAAGACGCGTCAACATTTATGGTTATTGGCGCCCGGAGCCTTCTCCAGTGCACAACCGGCCACCGGATAGTATTCTTTCGTTAAAGACAACACTGTCCATCACTGGGCAGAGAGCTGCAGAGGCTCCTAGGAAGAAAAAAAACTAAGGGCAGCACAGCTAGACACCCGAACCCGGGACCTACACGTGGGAGTTCAGTGCACTAACCACTGAGCTAATCCCCCGTCCCTAATTTAATTCTAATTAATATTATTTAGATGACAGAATTCTATAATAAACTGAAATAGCACTTTAGAGGAAAAAAATCTAAACCTACCCCTTCCACAAAACTGCTCTTAAATGAATTTTCCCGGAGAAATGTTTCAAATAAAAGTTGTAGCGCCTTATATGTGTAGTTGATGTTCCAAGTTTCAAGAAAATTGTTGGAGCCATTTTTGAGAAAATTGCAAAAAAGTAAAAAAAAAATCAACTAGTGAAGTGGTACTTTCAGTTGAGGAATTTTGACAGATGTCCCACACTGTCGGATCCCATGGTAATAACTAAACGGAAAATCATGTTTGAACATTCTACGATTTTTAGTTTTTGAGCTATGGTGTTCACACTAACACACAGACCATTTTGTAAAAACCAATTTTTGGACTCAGGGCACCTACAACGGATATTTCCGGTGAAAACTCGATATCGAAAATTTGACACGATTACAATACTTCCTCTTACTAGGAGTAAGAAGAAGTAAAAAAAACAAGTTACCATAATATTGTGGTTGGCTAATTTGAAAAATTAAATTGTTAAATAAATTTTAATTGTTAACCCGGGAGAACTCGCTAGATAAAATGAATAGCAAGAACTCGCGCGTGAGACTTTCTCTCACACCCCAATTTTCATATTTTTTCACCACATAATAATATTATTAGCTTCTAAATACCAATTAAGTAAACGACATTATATTTATAAATATAAATACACACATAAACTTAAACAAATATCAATATAAAAAATATAAATAACACTTTTTTATTTATAAATAAAAAAAAAACTGGAGCAAAACTCATTATAAAAAATATAATTTGTGTTGAATTATTCAGTAATAGCAAATTTTGGACAGGTAGCACATTTTGGTGTACGTGCATCTGCTAATGAAAACACTTTGAGGACATATTTTGCTGGTTTACTAAGGATGTATTGCCGAAAATTGCAACGTCCCCGAAACGGTTCCAGCATTTCATCTATAGTACAGTATTCACCAACTTGGTAATTTTCTTTACATTTGGATATAAATTTATCCAGTCCTCTCTTATGGAATCAGGGAAAAAAAGACTCCAACATTCTAACGGAGTTTTAGCTTGCTTTGCAATAGCTTTCACACCTGGAAGATGGATAACGATGTTTTGTTTCCTTCTGCGCACATTTTCGCGGGGAGCGAAAACATGCCAAACAGTAGTTTTGTCGTTACCGCACAAGCAGTTCTCAGGATCGTCGTTTTCGAGTTTATCTTTATTTTCTATCCCTGATTGTTCTGAATCAGTTTCCTCAGCATCAAAGCGGTTTTCGTTGTCTACATGGTTGGGGAGAACTTCAGTTTTACCCTGTTCGGGATTAGGAATCCATGACAAATATTCTAAGCGAAAAAAATTAACATAAATAAAATTACCAGGAAAATATAAAGTAAATAAATATCCTGAAAAATGCCACTTACGGAGATCGTACAACGCTTTCCCCATCTCGGTCATATGTTTGCCACGACTCATATGAATTTAAAAAATCTAAAATTCAAAAGAAAAACTAATTTTGCGTCACCAGTAAACCAAAAATGTTATACAAACAGAAAATTACTTACTTATAAAAACGTAACGCGAACATTACCGCGTGAGAGATTCACTCACGGTTTAGAATATTTTTATTTAACTTCCTCTCCTGAAGCTAACACAAGACTGAGAGGAAAAATATTTCAAGAGGAAGTAAACAAAAGATAAAAACTCAGCTAGACGAAACTTAGGACCTCCAACTACTCCCACTTCCGGATTATGAGTGTTTTTCTTCAAGCGTGAGAGAAAATCTCACGGTGCGAGTTCTCCCGGGTTAAAAGTGTTAAATTAAGACGTTTAATTAAGTTATAAATGCTAACCATATGGTAGCGTTTAAACGAAATATTAAATTTTAATTGTCTACGAATTGGAGTATTGCTAGAGAAAAACCAAAACCTTATTACACATGCACATACCTATATGCACACATTTTTTTTCGTTCTTAGTGGTACTCAAAACTTTATTTTCAATGGAAAACTCAGTACTTCGGAACTAAGAGAAAATAATAACTTATAGTATATATATATATATGTTGTTTTAAAATTCTTTATAGGTCGGTTTATATATTTTCTTTTACTATAAATAATCTCTTTTATTATTCTATTTTTTTGAGAGAGAGATTGTCTATATACAATCTGTAGCGCCTCAAAAAAAAAAAAAAAAAATGAACTTCTTGTTCAGCGGGAAATTTCATAAATAAAAAAATCATCACTGAAGAGTTAGCTGGAAGGCAGGGAAAACTTTAACCCCATTACCGTCTACTCTCCCTAACGTTATCAAGGAATTTGTGGTACGTATTATAGAATTTACCACAAATTCAAAGGTTGCCTTGTACTCCCACCACCATGCAAGATTAAATTAATATTGTTACTTAACTAAAAAATGTGTGGTTAAAAAAAAAAAAAAAAATACAAATAACTTCTTACAATTTAATTAAAAAAATTATTAAAATACAAAGGAATGTTGTTTTTTTTTAAACCAAAACAGGAAAATTGTTTGTGACATTTTTAGGATTGTAATTTGTCTTCAGTTTTTTTTTTTTGGATTAGTTGCAGTACATTATTAACTTTAGTGATAAAATTATTAGAAATTTTTGTATACGAATATTAAACCCCGTAGGGGGAAGTGGACTAGCCACTTCTTCAGGGATCTAGGCGTCCCTGCGGGTTTCCCAGCCTAACAACACTACAATACGCTCATATTGACATCCTTAACACTACACACTACACATAGGACCTGCAGAGGTAGTTGATGTGTGCAGCTACTTGGGTTCAGCACACCCACAGGTAAACTTGAGCTCCCCACCACACACATTCACTCACACCTGAACACTTGACACTTTACAGACGACCACACACACTGCATGAACAAGGACACGCACTCGTTGAGAGCTCGGAGTATAAATATCTCTCCCTCGTGCTTGCCGGCACGAGGCTTTGGAGCTAGGGTGGAAAAGGGGATCCTGGGCATTGAGGGAGACGACGACCTGCGGGCGTCCGATCCCAACACATGTCTTTGGCCTTGGCTTCACCCGAGAGCTCTACCTGGGGGATAGCCCGACTCCAGGAAGGCTAGGGAATTCCGCCTCAGGCGGGTTCCTAGGGTTAGGAGGGGGGCCGCGGGGGCACGGGTCGATGCTTCAGTGTTGGAACGCTGTCTTCCGCGGCACCTGACTATATCGAGGTGCGATGGTCTACCCGGACAGTAACCGGGTGCATTTGATCGTCCGAGGAGGCGGGACCACGTGCTTCGATGAATCCCTATTGATTATTATGGATAATCAAAATTTCATTCCCGGGCCTAGCCCAACTTTTTCCACCTTACCTACAACCTATCCTCACCCTTTACCAAACAATCCCTTCCCGACATCCTATAACCTTCCCATAACAACTTCCTCTACCATGTCATCAATTTCCCAACCGACTGAAATAAATGGCAATCGACAAGGCTTGAAAATGGACAACACATCTGGAACATCATCTACTGGGATGCAGGTTACACTGCAACCATATATCCCCTCTTCCCCGCCGAGGAAGAAAGCTAGGGGTGGCAACTGGAAGGAAAGAGAGGTAAGTTCAGAATTGTTTTTAGGCTTAGAAAGAGAAAATTGGGGTCGTTTTTTTGTGATAAAAAAGAAAGAGGGAACATTCTCCAATGAATGTTCATTCAAACTTTATAAATTTATTAAAAGTACTTTGGGTAAAACGAAAAGCATCAGGAAGCTCAACGATGGTTCTATTTGCATTGAAGCAGATAAACGTAGTCAAATCGGTGCCATCATGAATCTACAGAAATACATGGATGCTGAATTGGAAGCCAGTCCCCACAAACGTTTAAATACTTCTCAAGGAGTAATCACTTGTAGGGACTTCCTCAACAGTAGTATAGAGGATATTAAAGAGGGTCTGGCCGACCAGGGTGTGGTAGAGGTGAGGCGAATAAAACGGAAGCAGGATGGATCCTTAGTTGACACTGCTTCCCTTGTCCTCACGTTTGACCGACCACGACCGCCACAGATAGTAGATGCCGCATTCTATAAATTGAAAGTACGCCCTTACATACCATCTCCTATGAGATGCTTTAAATGCCAAAAGTTTGGGCATACTTCGACAAAATGCAAGGTAACAGAGGCAATTTGTGAATGCGGTAAAACCAAGCACGACGGTGAATGCACACCACCTATAACATGTGTGAACTGTGGCGGAGAACATAGCGCCAGGTCCTCGGGGTGCCCAATCTTAACCAAAGAAAAGGAAATTCAAAAAGTTAAGACTCTTCAACAATGAAGCAAGGGCAATTGTTGAAAGCAAGTCATACGCAACGAAGGAAGTATCTTATGCCGAGAAATTGAGGGCGCCCCTATCAGTGGCACACTTAATCTCAGCCCCTGTACATACCCAGGGGCAACAACAAAAAGGTCCATCCCCGGCCTTAAGGGGAACCATTGTAAAGGTGGGAGAAATCCCACCATCTAGCTCTTCCCCAGCCATGGGAGGAGCTATTAACAAGGTGGGAGAAATCCCAACATCTAAACAAAACGCCCCTCAAGGGGCACTGGTAGCCAAAAGGCTGCCAACTATCACTCCCACTTCCAGTGGGTGTGATACAATGGTGGGATTAACCCCACCTAAACGAACGACTTCCTCCGGGGGGGAGTGGAAGGTGGTAAGTCCACCGAAACGCTCTCCTAGGAGGAAGAGCCAAACGTTAATGTTGCCACCGTCTCACACTGTAAGTGTGAGAGGGAGGCCTATCAGAAGACCAAAGTCCTTGGGCCAGAGTGCCCAATCCCCGAATCAGCAATGGCAGCTGATGGGGACGGACATAGAGGCTTCGGAGTCAGAGGGTGGAAGCACTTCCGACCACCCTCCTAGAAGAAGAAAAAAAGGCTGGCCAAAAGGCAAGCCGCGGACAAAGTGTGCCACTGAATAAATATAACTATATCTAATTATGACTTCAGCATCCATGTATTTACGATTTAATACAAATATTAT